>PVKM010027665.1:0-18665 GCA_004027735.1 Carollia perspicillata
TTCTGGTACCCCTATAATTCAGATGTTGGAATGTTTAAAGGTGTTCTGGAGGTTCCTAAGCCCCTCTTCATTTTTTTGAATTCTTGTTTCTTCCTTCTTTTCTGTTTGGTTGTTTCTTCCTTCCGTTCCACTCCATTGATTTGAGTCTCAGTTTTCTTTCCATCACTGTTGGTTCCCTGTTTATTTTCCCTCATTTCACTTGGCTTAGCCTTCATTTTTTCATCTAATTTGTGACCAAAATCAAGCAATTTTGTGAGCATCCTGATCACCAGTGCTTTGAACTGTGCATCTGATAGGTTGGCTATCTCTTGGTCGCTTAAAAGTATTGGCTATGGGGCTTTTATTTGTTCTTCTGTTTGAGCCGTAATTTTTGGTCTGGTCATGCCTGTTACATATGAGGGGCAGAGCCTTAGGTGTTTCACCAGGGTGGGGCAACCCAGTGCTGGGCTGTGATGCAGTGTGTGGGGGCGGGGTCAGAGAGGGAACAATGGCGCTTGCTCTGCTCGCTCTCTATCTCTCTTTTTCTCTCTCTCAGATTTCAGTCCCCTCTGCCACTTCCCCCAAGCAAATTGGGCCCTTATGGTGCTGGTTCCTGGGTGGGTGGGCTTGTGTATGATCTAGGACCCTGTGGGTCTCTCCAGCAAACTCTTCTGTGAGGCTGGGAGTCTCTCTTGGCACCTCAACCCCTGCAAGTTTTTTCAATCGGTGATTTTACGCTTTGTTTCCTGGCACTGGGGCCCTGGGTTGCGAGTTCTATCTCACTGCCCATTTTTTGCCTGGTTTATCTGTGTGCAAATCTGTGTCCTTGGTCAGCCAGCCGCCTTGCATGCCTCCCTGGGTCTGCCAACCACCACTTTTTCCTGCTGCGACCCCTCTCCATCAGCCACAGACTCTGCCCCTCTTACTGGTCTGGATGAATGGTTCATTGTCAGACTTCCATACAGTTCAATTTTCTGTCTGTTCTGGTTGTGTTTTTGTTTCTAAATCTTTGTTTTCCTTAAATTTGGTTGTGCAAGGAGGCACAGTATTTCCACCTATACCTCCATCTTGGCTGGAAGTCCTTATCCATTCTATTCTTGATAAACATTGAATTGTTTCTAGGTTTTAACTTTTACGAAAAATGCTATCAACCTCCATATATATGAGGTCTGTCCAGAAAAAGTCCAGCCATTGTTAATATAATGAGAATAGTTTATGCGACATCAATGTAACCTGTCAGCAAAGCAGAGTGGACTGGAATGTGTATATGGGAACAAGGATGACTTCACTAGTTAGTGGGGGTGGTAGACACTGTTGAGTGAGCTTGTATATTGTGTGGCTGTTCCATTCAAAATGAATGACTATGAGAGTAGAGCATCAGATCTGCATCAAATTTTGCATTAAGCTTTAACATTCTTCAGTGGAAACTATTTGGATGATTCAGAAGGCTGCAGCCATGGACAACTATTGATTGGAAGGCAACATAACTGCTCATGCCTCATGTCAAGTGCAGAGTTTTTCAGTGAAACATCAAATCACCCAGGTGACTCAGCCCCACTAAAGCCCAGATTTGGTGCCCTGCAACTTCTGGCTTTTCCCCAAACTAAAATCTCCTTTGAAAGGGAATAGATATCAGACCGTTGATGAGATTCAGGGAAATATGACAGGGCAGCTGATGGTGATTGGGAGAACTGTGAAGTCCCACAGTGCCAACTTTGAAGGGGACTGAGGCATCACTGTTCTATGCACATTTCTTGTATCTTGTATCTTCTTCAATATAGCTCTCTGTTTTTTCATATTACATGGCTATATACCTTCTCGACAGACTTTATACATACATATATACACAGATACATATTAATATGTACAAAAATACCTAGAAACTAGTTCTAGTTAATATTCTATAAGTAAAAGGTACAACGTGGTTAGTTTCTATAAAGTGACAAAATCAAAAGTAGTGATCATATTGAAAGATATTCTTCTTTGGTACACCAGAGGCGCTAGCTTAGAAGTGAGAATAATATAAGTTCTCAAGGTTAGAATTATTTATATACAATATTTATATATAAATACATGTATATATTTTTATATATAAACATAAATGGAGGTTAATAGCATTTTTCATAAAATGAAAAATTTTCATTTTTCATAAATGTATGCATACATAACTTGATTTGTAGCACTTTACAAACTTCTGATAAAATGGTATGTTCAGTGTAAACAGTAGCTACATTGAAATGCAAATGACTTTGTTTTCAATTGGAATGAAAATTAAAGGGAGTCACTTATGAAAGCACAGGAGATTCAATTGTATCTACTATCAATCAATTTTAGACCTATATTTGCTGTTTTGAGCTCATGAAAAAGTCAGATATCTAGTCTCTTTAAGTTAATTTCTAATTTAGAGGTAGGATCTTAGGTTTAGATTTTTACATGAAGAGGAAATCTGAACTATAGGAAAAATTGGATTATTGAGAAAATTTACAGTAGATCAGGTATGAATTAGAGAAATTATAAACAGAGTATTTTTCGAAGTGCTTCTTAAAACATCAAGTTAGAATGATGATAATGCTGCAAAACAACAAACCTCATGTTCTATTGGTGAAATTTCTACTTCAGGTGGTTTCACATGGACAGCATTTCCACTGGTACACCAGTGGAATATTGTGGTTTAGGTGACATTAGCTTAAGTGACTACCTGGCTTTGCCACATACAGAACTAGTTCCAAAACTACTTTCAGAAGTTGTATCAGAAGTTTTGAACCCCGATCTGAATGATTTTCTCTCGGTAAAATTCTGTTGTTAGAATTCCATGAACGTGTTGTAAAAATTTCCATGGGCTTCCTGTTTATTATAAAGACATAGTTCTTAAACTACAATGAATGGATATGCCAGTATTATAGATCCAGTATTAAAAGGTTTGCTTTTTCTTTATGAAGCAACCTACTTAGCTGTGTAAGCAACATTCTTTCTCCACAATAATACCAAAAGAATTAGAACCCAGTTTTAGCAAATATTCTATAAATGAAGGATGTAAGCTGGTTAGTGTCTATGAGATGACAAAGTCATGCAGAAAGTTACTCTTTTTAGGAACACCAGAAGGGACAGCTGAGAAGAGAATAATGACATAAATTCCTAAGGTTAGAATTGTTGATTGATTCAATCCTGACAGGGCATCTTTCTAGAGTTTACCCTCTTCTCCTCATTACCACTACCATGCCCTTTCGGCCTTCTCCACCCAACCTTTACTTAATTTTTACATGTGACTTTCTTAAAAGATTAAATTATCTGATACATCCAGCCTCTTCAAACACCTGCAATGGCTGTCCATTTGCAAAAAGAAGCCAAAGCTCTTGACAATATGGCCCCACACTATTTATGTTTTTAACCTAAATTCTACATACATGTCCTTAGAAATCCTACACTCTATTTAACACTAGTCTCTTCTATATCCCCAGTACACACCACACACTTTTGAAACTCCTGCTTTTACATTTATAATTTTTTCTGCAAGGGATGCACTTCCTACCCCCTGTCTCTCCACGCTTCCAATTCTTTCACAACCATTAAAGTCCAGTTTAAATCCCATCTCCTCTTTGAATTAGAGAAAATATAAATTTTGCCTTTTTTAGGATCTACTGAATTTTTTGGACTGTAAGATGCACTGGACCATAAGACACACCTAGATTTTAGAGGAGGAAAATAGGAAAAAAAATTTGAAGCAAAAAATGTGGTAAAATATTTAATAACATAAATAACATAGGCAACTGCCCGCCCTCCCCACCCCCCACCGCAGTGAGCCAGGTAAGCTACATTCAGACTATAAGACGCACCCTCCCTTTTTCTCCCAAATTTAGGGTGGGAGGGAAAAGTTCATTTTATAGTCCGAAAAATATGGTACTCATTATACCTTGTATTAATTAGTGGGTGACATATGCTCTCCCCTACTTGTTCACATTTTTTAAGGGCAAAAAGTAGGCTTTCTTTCAGTATCTTTAGTGCTTAGCACAATTCCTGGCAGCAAGCATTACATTAATTTGCATTTATTTGAGTCTGCAAATTCAGAATGTTATACAGGAAAAACTTAATGGATTGGAAATCTTGGGCATGGGTTTTGTTCTCGGCTTCTCTGCTATTTGATTGTGGGATCTTAGGACACCACTTCCCTGACTTGTTAAATAAAAAAAACAACAACAACTGGTCTTCATATCTTTAGGTTTTTAGCTTTAATGATCAAAGAAATAAAATTTAAAGCCCTCTCACACAGAATGGAACATCTCCAGTTGCATAGTTACTGTGAATATGCAACTGATTGTAGGTAGGAATGAAAAACATCTTTTGAGATTCAGGAACTGGACAAGATGAGGAAATAGAGGCTCTAACTGTGCTAGAAACTGGAGTTTAGACTCAAATTTGTTGGTTTCAGGTGTAGTGTTTTTTTTATACAGGTAAATTGCCTCGAGAGCAAACCTAGAAAGGGAGCTTTAAATATGTTAATCTTTATAGTGAGTAAATAACTGAAAAGCAGTAGAAATTCATCATTTATACCTCAGAGAAAAATAACTAAAAATGGATTTAGACAATAGCTGGAAAATTCTGCGTTCCACTGAGGAACGGAACATAGACTGTTTCAGATAGAAGCATATATGGTGTGTGGGATTGCCAGGGCAGCAGCGTGTAGAAGAGGTCAGTTTATCTGGGGGAAGTTCAACAAAGAGGAGGCTTAAAAATAGGGATATTGGGACCCGCCAGTTAGGTGAAATGCAACATTACAGTTTATTTCAGTTTCAGTTCTGGAATTTCAAATTAATATGTGAACATTTAATCTCTTTCCATAGACAATCAAGAGTAGAAGAGCTTACAGAGATTTGGGGAGAAAGAAAAGAGGCAAAACAGATGTAGGAGAGTGAATCCAATTCAAACATGCAAACAATTTTATGGGGCTCAAGTAACTGGCAAGTCACTTTGACTTAAACAAGGCCCTGTGAATGAAACACGAAAGATTGAAAATGGATGTAAAAAGTAGGTAAGCCAAGACAAGTTGAGGCTCACAATCAAACTACCTACTACAGCTGTTGGCTTTTATGTGGTTTGTGCCCTGAAGCTTCCTCCCTCTCTGGTTCAGGAACTTTGTGGTTCATTGAGTTGCCCAGTTATGTGATGTCCAGTGAGGGTCAGAAATGAGCATGGGTCAAAAGAGTTATTCCATGGTAAAACTATGAACCGGAAAACTCACAATCTTTTAACTAGAGTAAAAATGTCTAGCACTTAAATATGTAAAGAAAACTGCCTACATTTGGGGATGCTTTGTGGAACTCTTCCTACAGAACCAGAATAGAAATCTTCCCAATGTAAGGTTTTCATATTCTAATAGGAGAAAGGAGGGACATATGCTATTTCTTTCAATCTAAAAGTTCTCTTCCTATTCATGGTAGAAACCAGGAAGTGCCAGGGCATGCAATAATCATAAGACATTTGGTTGAACAACTCACATTAGTTTGCTTTGCAAGGGAGGCAGACATGGGGAGGGAATAGTTTTTATGGAAGTGCCTTTAGCATCTACTTTTTTCTTTTTTGTCATTGTTTTTAGTACAGTTGTCTCCATTTTCCTGAACCACTCCCACCTACCCCACCCATCCCCACCTCCCACCCTCAATCATACCTGCCTTTGGTTTTGTCCAAGGGTCCTTCATACATGTTCCTGACAACCCTTCCCCTCCCGAGTCCCCATTATCCCCTCCCATCTCGCCTCCGGTTACTGTCCATCTGTTCTCTATTTCAATGTCTCTGATTATATTTTGCTGGCTTGTTTGTTTTGTTGATTAGATTCCTCTTATAGGTGAGATCATATGGTGTTTTTCCTTTACTGTGTGGCTTATTTCACTTAGCATAATGTGCTCCAGATCCATCCATGCTGACGCAAAGGGTAGGAGTTCCTTCTTTCTTTCTGTTGCACAGTATTCCATTGTGTAGATGTTTCACAGTTTTTTGACCCACTCATTTACTGATGGGCACATAGGTTGCTTCCAATACTTGGCTATTGTAAATTGTGCTGCTATGAACATTGGGGTGCATAGGTTCTTTTGAATTGGTATTTCTGGATTCTTAGGGTATAATCCCAACAGTGGAATTGCCACTCAAAAGGCAGATCCATTTTTAGTTTTCTGAGGAAATTCCATACTGTTTCCCACAGTATCCACACCAGTCTGATTCCTACCAACAGTGCACTAGGGTTCCCTTTTCTCTACAACCTTGCCAGCATTTGTTTATCGATTTGTTAATGATGGCCACTCTGACTGGTGTGAAGTAGTATCTCACTGTGGTTTTAATTTGCATCTTTCTGATGGCTAATGATGTTGAGCATCCTTTCATATGTCTCTGGACCCTCTGTATGCCCTCCTTGGAGAAGTGTCTGTTCAAGTCCTTTGCCCATTTTTTAATTGGTTGTTTGTCTTCCTAGAATTTAGCATCTTCTTCCAGGTCACTTTCACACCAGTACTTTATTCACAAACCCCACTCTGAAAAGTCATGAAGTTCTTGACTATTTCAAAATAAGTCACATCAGTCCATTGAAAAGGCCAGTATTAGCACCACTTTCCAAAATGTAGCATTTTTGCAGGAGGAGAAGTCAAGTGCAATGTTGCATGAACAAATCTGACTGTTGCAGGCTGCATAGCTAAGGCTTCCGATTTGTTGTCCTGTTTGGCAAGCAATCCCACCAGTAAATGCAGGGGAAGCCAGCCAGGTTTCTGTCAAGCAGAATGCAAGCACATCCCAGACATCTGTATAACCTGCATGCGGCTCAAATGTGGGAGGAAGAGTAGGTGGAGCTATGAATACTGATACACAAGTTTAATTTTAAAGAAATTGTGTAGGCAGATTCAGTTCTACATGGGAATTTCTGAAAAAATTAAATTAGACCAAGGGAAATTTATAAAGGCATATAAATAATAACAAGGGTATGTTTCCCCTGGCTGTCTTTATCTTTGGTCTGCACCCGTGTCTCTAGGAAATGGTAGAAAGAATTGGTGAAGACTTAGGAGCCGGCAGTCTCAAACAGTTTTCACAGTCATGCAGCAGGCATTTTTTTAAAAACCTGCCCACTTCATCTTGCCCTTCTTGCCTCAATCACACATAGAAATCATTTGGTTTGTGACTCAGAAATGTGAATCCCAACTCAACATAATGTCAAAACCTAATTCCCCTCTGCACCCAGTCCAATGTTTCCTCAATGCAGGTACTGCCCTCTGCTCTCCAAGAGGATGAGACCAAAGGGAGCTCATTCTCTTTGACAGGTCACAGTGTTGAGATGATATGACAAATAGCTGAATAACAGCAAAGCAAAGCATGACTAAGATTAATATTGTAAGACCCAAACAATGTGTTACTAGAGTGAAAAGCTTCTGGTTTGGAGGATCTGCACATGGTCCTAGGAAAGGTCCTACTTAGATACCTGGACAGGTAACTGCGGGGAAGGGCACAGGAAAATTCTAAACATGGAGCACATCATGAGCAAAATTAGAGGTTGCCAGGCCCGAAGCACATCCCCCCTCTGTGGGAATGCATAAATGCATGTCTGTGGCACTTGCAAGACCCCGTGGCCTTGCTGCCCTGAGATGTGGGAGTCGGGGGATGGGTGAGGGGTGGGAGATAATGTATTCTCCTTTTAGCCTGGTTATTTTAAGGACACTGGGAGATGGATGCGCAGGGGCAAAGGCAGTGAAATAGGCAAAATAATAAATCCTTCTAGCATTTGTATTTGGTGTGCACACACACACAATTTATGATTATTTTCTATAAGCTTTTAGAGTCACCAACACTTTCATATTACTAGATAAAAGAGCCTGCCATATCGAGGGCTTACTCCCAGCTTATTTATTTATTTCTACTGTGACACAAAACAACTGTCCATAATTTGACCATGATTATGTTATCATTGTACCAGCAATAAACTGAACATTTCTATATATTGTGAAGAAATCTCTACTTGTGGTTAATAAATCCTGCTTACTGGGAAATTGATTTCATTCCTGTGCTACCAGAAGGGCCATCCTCAGAATGAGAAGCAAGTCAAATCGGCCACCAAATCAGCTGTGATATTTAGCAAGCATTTGATAACTAAGGGATGAGAGAGCTTCTATTATTTGATTTTTGTTTTAGAAAGAATCATACTGTCTTACAGAATTTCCACAATACACTGCAACATTTGTTGCATGGTTTTCTTTGGCCTTACTCGTAAGGAAAACTCACGGCATTGGATCCCCTCCACGCACAAAGAGAAAGGGAATGTTTCTTGAAATGGTGATGCTTATTATACATGAGGTTCACAATGCTACCAAGTTGTGCCAGAAGGGCACAGTGCAAACAAGGAGCACATGCAGGGGCACGCACACCAGACACACACTGCCAGTCCCCATGTCTGAGCTCTGGGGGAGCCACTGCCAACTGCGAAGCAGAGCACAGGAGGGCTCCCTGGACCTCGATGACCTTCTTCTCTTGAGTACGTTTGCACTATGAACTCTTAAGGGTAAGATGCACTAGCTGCTTTATGTCCTTAGTTCAGTGCCTAGCACAGCATCACCACATTTAGAGAGGCAGTTAATGGATTCAGAATCACCTTTCATGATTGTAATAAGGATTGAAAGAACTCATTGCAAAGGGAGAAATGAGAAGCCTGATACAATTCTTCAAGTAATAAAATGAAAGCAGGACTCACCCTTCCCTTTCCTCCCCCTGAAGAAAGAGAAACAAAAGTGTCTGGCCAGGCAGCCCCTTCAGGAGCAACGAGCTCAGTGGCTGGATTGGGGGCCGGGAAAGGAGGCAGCCCTCTGGCCTCACCCTTCAGGTGAGAGGTCTCAAGGGCTCTCAAGGCCTCTCTCTTCTTCAGCTTCTTCCAGGCAACTTTGCGTTTCATTTCGCTGCCTGCACAAGTGGGTACACTTTAGAAAATGGTGTTAGCCTTTTTGGTGGGCTAATGCGACAAATTCTTGGCATGTGAACCTCATGCCAAGAATGCTGGGATTTTGAATCAATACTCATTTTTAGCATATAAAAAAACCAAGCTATGCTCAGAGCATCCCACTATCTTTGCACTGACGACTACCAGAAATACTCCAATGAAAATCTGTGCTCATGATCCCACTGTTAGAGTGGCTTGAATGGAGTCATTCTGAGGTGCTTTTTAAAAATCTTACTAGTTACTTTATTTCATTCTGTAAAGTTCTCAAATACACATTTCTCTTGAGACCTGACACTGCTGCTCTGATTGAAGAGTCAACATGGCATGGCTTCCTTGACCAAATACTTATTCCACCACAACTGCATTCTGGTATTGGGAATACAAAGACTACGAGACTGTCCTCAGGCCTTGTAGGGGAGAGATGAAGGTGTGCCTCAGATCACTAACGTGCCCCAGGAGTTAAGGCACAGGTATGCACAGGTGAGTGCAGGGAGGGAAGGAGTGGCCATTTTTATTGGAGATCCTAGAGAGACTTCACTATCAGATGATTTGGGAGCACAGTTGAGAAAGAGAGGTATGCCAGGCAGTGGGAAAAGGAGAAAGAGCAGGATATGGCAGGGACATAGGCACGAAAGCCTGACCTGCTTTAGAACAGCAGACAGTGGGGACAGTGTGATTAGATTCAGACTTTGAACACTTCCTTGGGCAGCCAGTGGGAGATGGAACCAAGGAGTGGATGGGACTTGAGGCAGGTAGAAGATCAGTCAAGGGTGCAGCCATACAGCCAGAAAGGATATGGGCCAGGTTTCTTGGGATGGAAGGAGACATTGTGGAGGATATTGAGGTACATGGGCATATTTGTCCCCAAAGCAAAGATGCTTAATGTAGGCACAGGCCTCTTTCAAAGCCCTGGTAGGGAACTTCACAGTGAGTTCACAAGGACCTGTGTTTTTCCTAAATTTCTAAAGTCATATTTTTGCATTTTTTTCTTAGAAAGACCCCCTCCAAACCAAGATCTACCCTGCCAAAAAGTACCCCATTATTTAAACACAGAGAGACTGAGGCTCGGAGTTTTAAATGACAGCTACATTGACGCAGCTCAGGCAGAAGCTGAGAGAATTCCAGGGCAGAGCACCACAGAAATGTTGCCTTTTTTTAAACTACCTGATCTATGGTATATTGCTTAAAAATGGAAATCAAATAGAGACAAGGTCTGGACAAAGACTTTCTATGAAAATATCCTCTTTCTCCATTAGCGACATGCTCAGTCAACTTCTGTCCTTACATAACAGCAAATTATTTTGCTTTCAGTTTTAAACACATAACCATAACATAAATCACTGCAGACCTTGTGTGGCTGGAGGATTTCAGTATTTTACTTTTATCATTGTAAAGCCAAGGGCAACTTTTTAATGTGTGTGTATGGGTGTGTGGGTGTGTGAAACTATTTATTACATGTAGGAATAATGTAAAAAAATGAATCCTAGCTTTGTACAGTGGCAGTAGTGTAGCCAATGAGGCTTATCCGAGGCACGATTATTGCTAATTGAAAAAAATGAATCCCAGAGAGTTGTCATTTCAAGTCGTTTTGTTGTGTAAATGGAGAGATAGAGGAGGGGAGAAGCAATATAGCAATGTTCGGGGGTAGAAGGAACACCGAACAGGATGTTAGAATGCGCGAATCCATAAGCTCTGTGATCCTGGTGGACAAATCTCGGAACCTTTCAAGGTCTTGATTTTTTGCTGAGTCAAATAGTAGGGCCTGGTTGAGAAGGTCTATTTTTATTTTAAGAGTCGAATTTGCATGTCAGTCAAATCTTATTTGATATCTACCCACTGAGTTTCACTTTCCAGCAGTCTGACTGATTCCCAAAGGAGTTACACCTATACTTGGCTTTAGGAGAAGATTCAATGCTCTGTTCTCGAGCACAGCACTTCTCAAAGGGAACCCGAAGTCAGCAGTTCTGCACTCTTGCCCTGAAATACATAATGATTGAAGCTTAGAGTTCCTTGGCCAGCTGTCTCCTTTTCCTGCCGTTACTTCTTTCTCTAGTGATTGATTCCTAAGCCTCTTCTATATTTTATAGATGTTGGCAAGTTGTGTTCTCAGAAATAAACAATGGGGAGAATGAATTAAATTGTCCCATTCCTTCCACCCCACATATTTGTAAGAGCATATTTGAATGCCAAAGCTTTTCAAGGAGCACAGGATGGTCATAAAACCAACGGGCCCATTTTTCACATAGCACTGGCTATGCATTAAAGGGAAGACCCAGAATAAATAAGGGAAGGCTCTTTGCCAACCTGAACCTTCTAAACCAAGCAATTAAAAATGAGCTCCTTGTTAGTTGAAATGTCATGGCATCATAACATTTTAATGTCATTATCTGAAGAAGGGGTAATGAGAGAAAATGTCATTGCAAATGTTTGTACAGTGGTGTTTTAGAAGTATTTCTATGTAAATAATACAGAGCATCCGTAACTTACTAACATACCATCCTTTTCATTCCAGTCAGGATTTTTGTGAGGTCTTCTTTAACTAGCTACAAATTAATTTTCTTCTCCGCGCACATCATGGAGGTAGCATGTATATGCTGCTACACATTCAGAGCATTGCCTTGTAATCTCTGGAACATCCATGGCAAGTTTAAATAACCCTAAGCATGTGACCACCACTCTCTCATTTCCTGACCATTCGTTTCCCATACTTCCCCCACATGTTGTAGCAGATGTAGTCAGCTCCCCGCCCAAATCCCACTGACATTTACTTCCATAATTAGAAAGCTTACTGGGAGCACCTGCAACACTATACAGAGAGGGTATTTTTTTGTTGCTGTTGTTGTTTGTTTGTTTTTCTGACTGTGGAACTAAAGGAGCAAGAAGTACTATAAAGAAACGTCACC
Organism: Carollia perspicillata; assembly: GCA_004027735.1. NCBI lineage: Eukaryota > Metazoa > Chordata > Mammalia > Chiroptera > Phyllostomidae > Carollia > Carollia perspicillata. The sequence continues at coordinate 11,842 of PVKM010027665.1, forward strand.
CAAAGCCAATGATGGAGAAGAAGTATGTGAATAAATACCCAGTTTCCACACCTCTAAGTTAGAGTAACTTGGAAGCATGTTGCATACAGTGGTAACTGACTTGATAAGACACTTCCTGTCTTCCTCCTCTTTTCTGTCTTATCTCCCCAAACCTCTGCCAGTATTTCCTGAGAGCACCTCCCAAATGAACTACTTGTACTCAGGTAACAGTAAACTATTTGTTTATATCTGGATCAGCTTCTTGGGAACCAAAATCAAGATCCAACACATAATTCCCATATACACTAAATTTCTGGGCTCATAAGATGTTGGAACCAAAAGGCGCTCAGTAGTCGTATCATACAACCTTGACTGGTTTGATTTTTGTATGGAAAATCTCAGATTCAGACAGACTGACCCCAAGGCCACATAAGCAGTTCATGACCATTCGAATCACAACTAAACTACAGAACATCCATCATTCAGGATTGCCTGACTCTAGTCTTATGACCAAAGGTATGAAGAAGAAGCCACATTGAGGCTGGTAAGAGGGCAGAGACATGAAATGGGCTGGTTCCATATCAATGTGTGGCAGTTAAAAATTGAGGGGCAGCCCTGGCTGGTGTGGCCCAGTGGACTGAGTGCTGGCCTGCAAACCAAAGGATCGTGATTTGATTCCCTGTCAGGGCACATGCCTGGGTTGCAGGCCAGGTCCCCAGTAGGGGGCGTGCAAGAGGCAACCATACATTGACGTTTCTCTCCCTGTCTCTCCCTCCTTTCCCCTATCTCTAAAATAAATAATAAAACCTTTTTAAAAATTGGGGGTATATCTTAGTCTGGGAGGTCCCCCCTGAGGGGCAGTTAATGGCAGAGAGCAAATATCCCGAATCCCCCCCAAGAGTCTACTCTGAGAGAAGAGCTTAAGCCTGGTTAACCAGCAAGCACATTTTTTAACTAAAATACTAGTTTTAACAGTAATCTCTCAGGGGATTTGAATTGAAGAATAGAAACAGTCCATGGTGATATGCTGAGTATAAGAGACAAAAAATTATGGGGATGATATATTCTGTGAAGGTGACAGGAGTTATAAAGAAAGGTATTATTATCATTAGTCAAAGAGACAGAATATATAAAAAATTCTTGGTAAGAACTAAAGGAGCATCCTATTCTCTTCAGCTCACAAACTCTTACTATTTAATGTTTTGAATGCATGCATTTTTTAAAAAATATGGTAAGGTCTGTGTACCTTTGGAACAGTGACCCCTCAGAGCCCAGGACCCTTGAATAATAACAGATAAGCCCCTTTCTCTATATTGTGCTTTTGGTGAGAGGCTTCAAGGCTGTCTAGTGGCCTCAGATTTTGTTCATCTCGTGTTATAATTTGGTGCCTTGACTTAAGCAATTTACAGCTATCAATGTAAGGATTAAACCTAGAGCAAAATAGACACCACAGAACCTTTAAAAAACAAGATACTGGCCTATGTAAAAACAATTGTGAGCTTTACAAAACTGTTAGTTGTCTTACATGACATTGTAGAAGAGAAAATATGCCTTAAAAAACGTTTATGAGCCATAGAAATATTATCTACATGTGTGTTTGTTCTAATTGTCCAACTTTCCACATTTCTTTGGCATGAGAACTCTCTGAGGTCTTGACATATTAAAGTAATCCTGCAATTTATCAACTAAAAATAATACCACCAAAGGAAAAATAATATCCTTTATGACACATCAAAATTTTAAATTTATTTTATTCTTCTAAAGTTTCAAGAGGAAGATATTTAAAATTGAAGACAAATAAATATAGTATTATTTAAGTCTAGTTTTGACTTTGGTTGTTGTGAATAAAGAGAAGCTTTTGAGTTTGTGTGCAAGATCGAAATATGAAAGGCTATGTTTATCCCTGGCTGGTGTGGCTCAGTGGATTGAGTGGGGGCCTGTGACGCAAGGGATTGCTGGTTCAATTCCCAGTCAGGGCTCATGTCTGGGTTGTGGGCCAGGTCCCTGGTGGGGGGCACACAAGAGGCAACCACACACTGATGTTTCTCTCCCTCTCTTGCTCCCTCCATTCCCCTCCATTTATTTATTTAAAAATAAATAAATAAAAAATCTTAAAAAATAAAGGGGTAATATATTTTTTTTAAAGAAAGACTATGTTTATTCCCAGACTACTTTCAAACACAGATTTCTAGAGCAGGGGTGTGGTAGGCAGAATAATGCATGTCCCTAAAGATGTCCACATTCTAATCACCAAATCCCTGGATCTGTTGCCTTTGCAGCAGAAGGGAGTTTGCAGATATGATTTAAATGAAGGCTCATAAGATAGAGATTATCCTGGAATATCCAGGTGGGCCCAGTGTAATCACAAGGACCCTTATAAGAGGGACACATGAGGGAGAAGTCAGAGAAGAAGGAGCTGTGATGACATTAGAAGTCAGAGTAAAACCATTGCAAGGAAGGAAGCACAAGCCAAGGGATGCATGTAGCCTCTCCAAGCTGGAAGAAGCAGGGAAATGAACTCTATTCCAGGGCCTTTAGTAGGAACCAATTCTGTCTTTATCCCAGTGAGACAGATTTTGGCCTTCTGACCTTTTGAACTGTGTTGCTTTAAACCACTGAATTTGTGGTAACTTCTAATGGCAGCAACAGGGAAACTAATACAAAGGTATGTTAAGTATTATTGCTGGGCCATCTACTGAAGAATTCAACCCCATGCTGAGTATGCTCATTTGCCTACTCTTGGGCAGCAGGGTGGAGAGAGAGAGAGCAAAGCCTGAGATCCTACACCCCTCAGTTCCAGTTGTACCCCAGCCACTCACTGACTGTGCTTAGTTACTTCACCTCCCTAAGCTTGAATTGCCCCCAGGTAAAGCAGTGGGTGTCTGTATTTCAGATCCAATAGAATTGCATCTCTATTGTGACCATAGTAAACCATCCAGGAAGAGTCAAGGGGCCAGTAGGTTTTCGTGAGATTTAAATGAGATAATGTAGAAAAGGCATCTGCCCAGCATTAATACACAGTAGATGCTCCATAGGGGTCAGTTGTCCTCACCCTCACCCTCACGCAGCAGGAGTTGTGTGTGATGCCACTGGGAGCTCTCTAACGTGCATCCTCATTACCTTCCTGAAGGTAATGCAATCCTAAAGGATGCGTTAACATGCATCCTCAATCTACATCCTCATTACCTTCCGGCCTCAACTGGGAAAGCATCAAGACTTCCCAGCGGAATTTATTAGATGCCCTTTTATTTTAACAGCTTTATTGAGACATAATTTACGTACCATAGAATTTTCCTGTTTTAAGTGTACAATTCAATACATTTTAGCACATTTGCAAAGTTGTACAATCATCACCATGATCTAATTTTTGAACATTTTCAACATCCTGAAAAGAAGACACGTGCCTATTTACCATCACTCCTTATTCTCACTCTAGCACCACACAGCTATTAATCTATAGATTTGCCTTTTGTGGCCATTTCACAAAACCATACAAGGCATGGGCTGTTTTCCTGGCCCATATCTACCTCTCCAGGTTCACATCTTGTCTATCTCCTACCCGCCACCTGATAGGCAGCAAAACAGAATTCCTCTTAATTCTCTGAGTTTTCACAATTTACAACCTTCTACCTCCAGCCCTACCTATGCACACGTCCCTCCCCCTGCAACAACCTTTACATCCTTCAGGTCCCAACCAAGGCTGTGCTCTCTCTAGGAAGTGCTTGTTAGGTGCCTTTGCAGACTGCTTTCTTAGCTCTTCATTCCACAGTTCATCATGCTACATAATTGCCTGTCTGCATCCCCTGTATGCCTCGAAAAAGTAGGACCTGCATCTATCTTATCCATCGTTGTATCCTTAGCGTCTTTCACAGTACTTGGTACTCTAGAAACTTATCGATGCAATAGATTTAAAAAGTCTCCAGCTTGAACAAATTCAGACTTCTGCAGTTTTCAGACAAGATAAATTTAGGCTGGAACTTCAGAGATCACCTGGGTCCATTTGTCACCTACATAAATCACTAATAGACATTTGATTGGTGTATGTGCATGGATGTATAATAGATCAAGAAATATATAGCATGATATAGCATTTCCTTTTCCTCAATTAATTCCTGTACAAAACATGGCTAAATGGTTTACATAGGAGTATTTTACTTAATTTGAGAAACACGGGGTGAGTCAAAAGTAGGATAAAATTGTGAGTATATGAAGCACAGTTTATTCTTGTGTTATGATATATTAATTATCACAGTATTTTCCATATGAACAGCTGTAAACTTACTTTTGCCCAACCCTGTATTTTTACTTGGGAAAGATCTTTCATTTCTAAATCTCTGTTGCTGGATATTTTAACCTTTGTGAAGAAAGTATCTACTGAACTACAGAGAAAAACAAAGTGAAATTAATTTAAAACCATTTTTTTAATACAAACAAACCAAACAAGAACATTCACATAAAAAGTCCTTCATCTGGTCTTCTTGCTTTTTGTACTTATCAAGGAGGTTGACTTTGCTATTTTATCCTCAGGCTCTAGAATGGCCCTGTCCCATAGAAATACAATATGGGCCACAAACATGATTTAAAGTATTCATGTAGCTGCAATAAAAAAGTAAAAATAAATAAAGAAAGAAAGAAAACAGGTGAAATTAATTTTTGAAGTATATTTTCTTCATCCCAATTTATTCAAGGTATCATTCAACATGTAATCAATATAGAAATTGTAAATGAGATGTTTTGCATCTTTTTTATGCTAAGAAGTTGAAATCCAGTGTTGTGTAACACTTAGCACATACACCACAGTGTGGACTGGGTACAATTCAGTTCTCGCTGGCCACACGTGCCACTTTGGAGAGGACAGCTGAAGAATGTCCATCCATAGGACCACCTTACCCTAACAGAATGCACAAGGGAAGGTTCCTGACTGGGTTAGTCCAGTGAGTCTTGTTGTTGTTTCTGCCTGGTACTGTGTATGCCCATCCTTTGTTACCATTTCTTTGTTTATTTTTATTGATTTTTAGGGAGGGAGGAAGGGAGAGAAACATTGATTTGTTGTTCCACTTATTTATGCACTCATTGGTTGATTCCTGTTTGTGCCCTGACCTGGAATTGAACCCACAACCTGGGCATATGGGGATGACACGCTAACAAACTGAGCTACCAGGCCAGAGCCTTATTTATTTTGTTTTTAATGTTTATAGTCATTTTCCATTCTCTTGCTATGGCTTATTTCCTTATTGAAAACCCATCTACTTGAAAACATCTAATAAATCAGCAAAAGCTGGGAACAACCTCTGGCTATTAGAATTATAAAACCCAACCCAATAATTGCTATCGATGGGATTTTAGGCATTGTTCCCTCAGATGCATTCGAACATGGTTTACCTTGATTTAAGAAGAAAATTTCACTAAGCAAACAGACATCCATGAACTTATTGGTCATCACTTTACAATTCTATACCAGCCTTTCTTTCTAAAAAAATAAAAAGTTAGGTCTACCGAAAAGTGTCTCTGAGGGGAATTGGGTTTTATTAGTCAGAACTTCTAGTGTTATAGTGAAATGATATGTCAAGGATGCATTTTAAAGTCATGATTTTTCAAGAATGTATAAATTCCAAAGCTCCCCCAACTCACTCTTCCTCCCCAAACTCTCCAATTCTAAAACTCTAGTCTCATTGTTGAGAGGGCTCGGTATTCTGAAGATGAATATGAAAGGATTCAAAGTCCAAGGGGTTCCATCAGCTCCCTAGTTCTTGGAGGATCATCCTATCCCCCTTCTCTCCACCCAACACAGGTACATTCAGTAATCTGAGGGCCAGACTCATTTCCTTTTGCTTACCCCTGGCTTCTTGTTGGTCTGTTGTAACCACAACTGGATGGGTCTGGCTAAAGCTGTCACAGTGGGAATGGGTTCCTCAGAGGTAAGGTTGAGCAGGAAGTTTCTAAGTGCGGCAGTCGCGTGTGTTGTAAACCACAACATGGCCAAGCCTAAGTCTGTGAGAACATCTGAAGTTCAATACTGAAGAGAACACCAATAAAAGTATGATATACAAAGAGGTCAAAAGAGGAGTTCTAGGCTACTGTTGGGGTGAAGATGAAATCAGAAAAAGGGGATCCTAAAGCATCTCCTCCATCTCTGGTTGGTTTGTACTGCTCACCCAGGTACATGGGTGAGTGAAGTTCACTCCAAGGGACAAGGCAGAGCATAAAGGGGCTCCAAATAGTGTACTGAACTACAGAACAAGAACCATCTATCTCTTCATGGCTGTCCTGGACATATCAGTTCTAGTACTGATTTATTCTACCGATTATTACTACACAGTTGCAACTCATGGAGATATGGTAAAGAAGATAGTTTTTACATTAGTGTTTTTGTCAGTCTTAGATTCATGGCCATGAATGACCCACAGCTTAAAATGGGAAACATTTATATGGCATCAGAATTTTTAATTCTTCAACGTCTGTCATAATACTTCTGGTAAAAAAAATGGGGTGGATAAGAATGGCTCTTTGGTGGATTAAATTTAACTTCTAAAATAGTGCTGTGCCTTTAAGTGGATTAAGAAATCCACTTCTTTTGGATTTGATATAATAACATGATGCAGTTATTAGACAAATTGAGTCTGCATCCACCTGCCACAATGAACAGGGACACAACCTTTTCTCTGTTGCTACAATTTTATCATCAGATATTAGGAGTGACCTTAAGAAGTAACTACAGTTATTGGCTAATTATTGTGAGAAAGAGAAGTTCGGATTCAACTAGGCTAAAAGTGAAATAATTGTATTTGGCAGGCACTCTCTAATGTTTAAGTGCACAGCATTTAATTACCCCAACTGCAGAAAGC
>PVKM010027666.1:0-18673 GCA_004027735.1 Carollia perspicillata
TTAAAAAAAAAAGAGATTTATTTCATTTAAAAAATATATATGATTAACCAAACAAAAAATTATTTGTTAAAGGAATCTGACTGTATATTTAAAATAATACATTATAATTAAAGTGAATATTTTCAGGAAGAAGTAAAAATATAAAAATGTCTTTCAAAGCAATTTACTAAAATAATGGGTCACAGAAGAATAATATAATATAATTTACCTTGATAGATGTAGAAAAGGCATTAAATAAATCTCAATGTCTTTTTAGAATAATAGCAAAAATAGAAATAATTCTTACAAAACCAGGGAAATAAGTCTTTTTCTTGACTAAGAATATATATCAAAATCCTACAGTGAACATTATTCTCATGAGAGAAATTTTAGACACATTCTGTTTAAGTCAGGGCTGAATACAAGGAATGCTCATTATGACTTCTACTCTTTTCTTTTTATCCTCACCTGAAGACATGCTTACTGATTTTAGAGAGGGGGGAATGGAAGGAGAGAGAACATGCCCCAGAATGAGACCCAGAATGGGGCATGAGAACACATGCCCCAACCAGGACCAAACCCACAACCTAGGCATGTGTCATGACCAGGAATCAAACCCATGACCCTCTGGCCTATGAGACAACACTCCAATCACACTGAGCCACACTGGCCAGGGCATGACCACTACTCTTTAACTGAAAGAATGGCCAATGCAATAAGGAAAGCAAAACATTAGAAATAATGATAGAAAGGGAAGGAAAAAAAACTAAATTATTTGCAGATGGTAGAACTATCCAGATAGAGATACCAATAGACCATCAGCCAATATATCAGAACTAACATGAATTCACCTACAGTGACAGATGTAAGATCAGTTTATAAAAATTAGTACCATTACTTTATTTTTGTAAACATGTTTTTATGTTACATACAGTTTTACATATTAGAAATATAAAAATAAATTAAGACCTTATAAAATAGCAACAAAAACTAGAATTAGCTTTATAAAAATGTATAAGATCTTTATGAAAATAAGTTAAAAACTCAATTAGAGTAAATAAGAAATATTGAAATAAATGAAGAAATACATTTTATTGATGAATGGTCAACCTAACCTTGTAAATATGTCAATTTTCTCCAAAGTAATCTATAAACTTATTGCAATTCCAATTTAGATCTCTTAATGATTTTTGAGGGACATAAACTTATTCTAAATGTATATCAAACAATACAGTTCATAAATAACTAATTAGATTTTTAAAAGAAAAATAAGTCAGGATAGTCATTTTACTCAATAGGAAAATATGAAAATACTACAAACCCAGAGTAATGTAGCAACAAAAGCGATGTGGTTTTGATGCAGGGATAGGCAAAGAGGAATGGAATTCAGTGTTGAAAGAGAACCCAGTTATATCAACATTATATATTCCTTTTCTAAATTCAAATGTTTAAGTCACCACAAAATCATGGAGAGAAGAATTACATTAAAGAAAAATAAAATTGTATACCTACCTCACCAAAAATAATGTGAAGTTTTGAAAGATTAATGATCTATAAATGAAGAGTAAAATTGTAACACATGAAAGAAATAGATAACATATTTATAATTTGGGGTGGAGAAGGATTTATGAAACGACACACCAAGACACAAATCACAAGGAAATTAAAATAAAGACAGATTTGGTCTATGACATGGCCCGGGGCCTCACCGTTCTCGCGGGGAGGGCGGGTAGACTTCAGGAGAGTGCAGAGTACTCTGGTATAATCTAGCCTTGCCCTTGTGATCCAGCTGTGTGGCCTTTCAGCATTTCCATGTCTGTCTGGCCTGTGTCATTGGCACTTTTACATCTGTTGCTTTCTAATAAGGTCATTTCCCATGTATGCATTCAGTGTCTCCTGCTAGACAGATAGCTCTGGAGGGATAAGACTGTCCCACCCCCTAATTCCTTGGAGATGTGTGTAGATGCACCCTAGGACAATTTGTTCTGCAATTTTTTGCTAGTGGGATGGATTGGCCCTGAGTCAGCCTTATGCCTTGGCATCACAGCCTGCCCACCCTCCCATCTAACCTACTTGACCACAGTGTGATAAGGACTTACTAGGAAAATCAACAAAGCTAATGGCATAGAAATAACAGCCCTGAAAGCTTGGCCCTCCACAGCTTACAAAAGCCCTTTCACGCACACTTGCACGCTTCACCGTCACCCCTTCAGGATGCCCGGTGCCTCGCCCAAAGCCACACAGCTGAGGGGGTGGGGGCAGGTTGGATTTCCGGTCATTGTTTCCACCTCCTGATAAGCGGAGGCTGACCTATCTCTGCCTTTTGCTGGTGAGGGGAACACACTGTGCTTGGGCCTTGGAGTTTGGGCCTGGGCTTCCAGCTGCTCCTGTTCAGCAGAAGCAGGGTTCTTTCAGAGCCTCTTCAGCCAAGAGAGAGGAAATGCTCCAGCACTTTTTCTTCCCAAATGGCTTGTCTCCTAATCAACCCCAGGAACTCCCTCTGGGCTCACAGGGAGATGCTGGCTGAGCCACCCAAAATGCTCGTGCCACACAGTAGCAACTTCAACAGTAAATACCCCAAATTGTGTTTAGACAACATTAAAGGCTCAGTTAGCAGCAGGATGCTGGTCCGGGGCCCTGCCTCCAGTCTGGTCTTGCTGGCCCTTTACTTGCACACACAGGACAGAATGAATACATGTTTGCCGTCCATTTCCTGTGGCTCCTCCTTCATGGGCCCACCCCACTTCCCTCAAATAGTTCATCTCTGTCCTTTCCCCTTGGGACATTGCAGGGCTGGTGGAAAGAACAGATAATGAAAATCAGGATTCTTGCTTTCCTGGCGCCCATCAGCACTCCCTCCTATTAGTCCAGCTGGTAATGATAAGAAAAGCATGGCTCCTGGTCCTCATAAACCACTGTATTAGCTTCCTGCAGCTGCTACAACAAGTCACCACAACCTTGGTTGCTTGAAATGACAGAAATTTGTTTTCTCACAGTTCTAGGGGCCAGAAGTCTGAAAGCTGTGCCACTGGAGCAAAATCGAGGTTTTGTCAGGACCAACTCTCTCCAGAATCTGTTCCTGACACTTCTAGGGCCTGGTGATTCTAGGGCCTGATTGCATCACTCCAACAACCTTCAAGGTCAACACCTTCAGATCCCTGTCTGCTCATCTCCACATGACTTTCTCTTCTGTGTGTCAAGTCTCTACCTGCCTCCCTCTTATAAGGATACATGGGATTGCACTTAGAGCCTATGCCCGTAACTCAGAATAATGTCCCAATCTTAAAACCCTTAATTTGATCACATCTGAAAAGACTCCCCTTCCCCTTCATAAAAGATAACAGTCACAGGTTCCAGATATTAAGGTGTGGATATCTCTTGGCGCCATTTTTTCGGCCTTCTACAGCCATTCATGCCTCATGTTGTTTGAGAAGTTTACTTCCCTTCTTGGGCCTCAGTTTCCCCATTGGTGAAGTGTGAGGGCTGGGTTGGATGGCTTCTGAAACTCTTCCAATGCCTTGACTTCAATCACCTGGGGTGGCCTGTCTCTGGTCTCCTGCCCATTTCAAACAGATGGATATGCCTCCCCTCTAGGCCCTAGAGGCCACGTCTGCAGGTGTGGGACACATCTTCCTTCCCACCTGGGCTATTTCTTGAGGAGTTTCAGTTGCCCAAGGTGCCGGAGTAGTGACTGGAAGGCAACTTGAGCAGACTGGGCTCTCATGTGGTGCGTGGCAGATCTGTCGGCTGTGTCTATGCCAACACCGGCCACCAAGCTCAGGAGCTCTATTTAGGAGGGGCCGCCTGGCCCAGGACTATGAGAAGGAAACAAGGGAGGGGAGAGGAGGGGAAGGGAGGCAGAGATGTAGGGCCCTTTCTTTTCACCCTGTGCCTGCTGTACACTTTGCTTGAGGGTGTCTGATCAAGTCCCTCTGAGCAGCCTGGCCCTCAACAGGAACACTGAGAACAGGATGAGCCCTGCCTCCCTGTCCCCTCCACCGCAGCTGTGCAGGTCCCTAGAGTAAATATGTGACCTCATGTCTGGCTGCCTGGCATTATGTAGACGGTTCAGGGAGCCTAGGCAGGTAGCTAGCCAAGCCCCTCAGAGCAGAGCAGCCACCAGCCCAGGCAGCACCGTCAGCCTGTGCTCTGGATTGAAAGCCCACCTCTGTAAAGCTGGCTGCAAGCCCTGTGCTCTGCTCCCCCTGCTTGGGTGGGGCAGCCCCCAAGTGCCTCATTTGTGATGTCATTTACGGTCTCCTGCTCTGTGAGGGAACCTTTCATCAACTCACCCTCAGCATCCTTGCACCTTGTCTCCCCTCCCACCTTGGCCACCAGGAACCTCGGCACCATCGGCAATTACGCGATCGTAGCTGTGTTCCAGAGACCTAGCACACGCTGAGCACTGTGCCAAACACTTTGCACATGTGACCTAACTTATTCCTCACAACACAGCCCTAGGAGGTTTGTGTCATTCCTCCCTTTTTTATAGGTAAAAAAACAATAGAGACTCAGCTAAGTCATGGATTGGCCCACGATCACCCAGCTCATCAAATGGCAGCTGGGACGTGAACCTGATTTGGCCCGACTCCAGCACCTGCCCCTCACTCACCTCCATCTCTGAGCCATCCCACACTCTGTTCTTGCCCCAACCCGAAATGTCTCCCCCGGTCTCTTTGCCAGGCACGTCCTTCTGCACCTTCCCAGCCTTGATCACCCCTCAGCAACATCAGCACGATTGCTCTTTCCCAGCAGTCTCCTTACGCCTGGGCTTGGTCTGGACTGCACTTGTCTTTACGATAAAGTTCCACACAGACGTAGGATTCCTGTGGACTGATGCCAGGTGGAGACTTGGACAGGTCTTGGGCCTTAGTTTTTTAATCTGTAGACCTTTTGGGGTTGGACAAATCTACTGTCCTACTGTCCTGCTGTCCTCGATACTGCTCCTCCCGGGCCTACCCGCCAAGCCTGATGGAGAGAGTCTAGAGAGCCAGCATCAGCCCCTGATCCCCTCTCCCAACCTTGTGGCTTCTCTGTAACCAATACCACCCAGGGTGTAGAAGGCGGGGGGATCTAGTGTGGGCCCATGTGGTCTTCACCTCCCACACCAACTCCAGACTTGGGACACAGTCCATGGACTGGTTTCTGCCTGGCCTCCCACTCCTGGCTTCTGATTTGCCCCCTGGCAAGGAATACAGGCTTGGTAGTCTCACATGCTTGGGTTTAAATGCCAGCTCTGCCACTCAACAGCCATATCCTTGCACTTCTCTAAGCCTCTGTCTCCTCCCCTATGACTTCAGAGCGTCGTATGGAATGAGGAGCACAGCATAGTAGCTGGCACAAGACAGTACTTGTCCTGAGAAGCTCCTCTCCCTGGTCTCCCCCCACCACCCTGCTCCTCTGAGCTAGCATCTGAGGCATACCAGTCCTCGTAACCTGAGGCTGGGCCCTGGTGTCCAGCCATTCCTGAGGCTCTGAGTAGAACTCATGAGACTGCTGACCCCCAGCATCACCTGCTGCCTGGAGCCCTGTCCACCACCCTCCCTCCAAGATAGAGCCCAGCTAACGTGCGCCTCGGCCCTCATGTCTCATCGTCCCAATGCCTCTGCAGGGACAGCCTCTGCAGCACCCGGTCTCATCCCGGATTAGGTCTGTGACCTGACCTACTTGGTGGGGTCGTGCCATATCCCCAGCACCCAGATCCACGCTCTGGGCCTCAGCTTTTCCTGTCACGCTTGCCACTTTGCCGCATCTCCTACTGGCTCTTTCTCCCCTCAGCTCTTACAGCCTCCCTTTGGCCAGCTGACTGCTCCCTGTGTGAAGACCCAGCGTCTGGAGTCACCTGCCTGTCCGCAAAGCAGCCAATCTGAGGAGCAGCCTACAGCTGGATGCAAGCGCCTTGCAAATTATTTTCAGGCCACAGAGAAATTGTCAGCACAATGAGAGGGGACACACAGTATTTTGGGTGTTGATATTATTACAGCCTCATTTGATCAATTAAGGTTGGATTTTACTGGGCTTAATGAGGCATGGAAACAGTCAACACAGTGTAACAATTTCACATGATGATAGCAATAAAAGCCAACCAGGACTCAGAATAAGCTGAAAAAAAAATCCAGGCCTTTGCCCCCCACAGCCCTTGAGCTGAAGGAACTCCCATCCCTGCCCTCCCATGGAGTTCTGCTCCAAACCCGACCTCCCTGGAGCCTCTGCTCAGAGGAAGAGGGTGCTGGAGACCGAAGAGACCACCTAGACTTGGACTCCCAAGTATGGCCATGCCTCAAAACCGCCACAGGTGCCCAGAAAAAATACAGATTCTGGGGTGGTGCTCCAAGTCCAGACTCAGAATCTGTAGGGGTAAAAGCCCAGGAAAGTAGATTTTTTAAAACCCCCAGGTCATTTGCCTGTATACCCAGACTTGTGGAACCCATGGACCAGCCTAATCACCTCATCACCAGGTGAGGAATGAGGGCCAAAAGGCAAGGGGGCTAGCTCAGGGTCAAAGCCAGGCATAGCAGAACTGAACAGACCCTCAGCGGGGTCCCCTGGCTCACACATGATCCCTGTTGCGCTGCAGCTAGTCACTTCTCGGCTTCCAGGTATGACAGGTATGCCTCTGGCCACCAGTGCTGGGCTCTGAGGTCACGTCACAGCTGTAAGTCCCATTTTTCATCCATGCACTGGGGAAGCCATACAGTTTCCACTTTCCTCTAGTTCTGCCCAGGGGCCCTGGGGCTGAGCTCTGCCCCTGAGATCCAGTTCTGGCATCTTTCCAACTAATTTTTCCTCCAGGAAAACAAGCCATTGAAAAGAATTCTCTGTGTCATTCCAGTTTTGGGAACATTTGAGATATGTCTACGTTCTCCTGGATTTCTGAATTCTCCTATAGAACACATATTTCTCTTGAGACAGGTTGTTCAGGCTGACAAAACCTGAATTGTGATTCCTTTCCCTTCTCCAAAGCATAAAGACCTTTGCTGACTATCATGGTCCATGTTTCAAATCAGGGACACCGAGAAGCAATGGGAGGGCACTGAGGAACAACGGGAAGACACGGATGTAAAGTGTCTCAGCAAAACGGGAGAAAGTTGGTATTGGGTTCTCTCTCTTCCGTACTTCTGCAGGGTACTCGTCTGTCAAACAAGGGCGATTCACAGGGCCTCCTAAAGTACAGAAAACATTTTCCACATCTGATTTCTTAGTAAAGAGACAATATGTCCCTGCAGCTTTTATGTGGTTTTCTGTTTTGAGGATGAAACAAGCACCAGCCCTCCTACCCCAAGTAAAAAATGAGCCTGTTTCATAGTTCACAGAATACTTTCGCATGAAAATACTCGCAGTCCTCAACATCCTGCCAGGCAGGCGTGCTGTCACCATCAGACTCTGTGCAGACAAGGAAGCTGAGGTCGGGGAGTCAAAGCTCCTTCCATCCCTCCACTGTTTCTCCTAAGGCAGGGCTGCTCCTGGAGTCAGTTTGCCACAGTGGTCACAGATGGCTGCAGGACCCTGCGTGCCCCCTCCCTGCCCAGTAAGTCCCCTGTTCTCTCTCTGCTCCTGGTTACTTTCATTTTAACTTAATGGCAATATTGGTTCAAGTTTTGAGAGTGTCTATTGTATCTTGGGCATTTTACATGCAATCCCCTATCTTCCCCATATGAAAACCTTGCAAGGAAGTTATCTTCCATTTTTTGAGTATATAAACTGAGACAGACGATGTCCTGCAGATTTTCCACTTGTTTCTCCAGATCTGTTCTCCATCCTTCTCTGCCCTGCTCTGTGCTACAGTGACTCACATGGACCCTCATGGACCACACAGATGGGCTCCCGTGTCTGCTGGCATGCTGTGTGTCCAGCCCAGGAGAACACTGGCAGGAGATGTGAGAGGGAGGAGATGGTGGTCAGAATGCTCTCTTGGCTGCTCCCTGCAGATGCCCCAGCTCCCGTGGATTGGCCCTCTCCACATTCCTCTCTCTGTCTGCAGGTCCCTGTAAGCATCCCTTCCCTTCCCCTGCAGGCCCAGATGGGGGGCCACGGTCACGTCCAAGGCCACGCTGGAGCCTGAGGCAACAGGAAAACTGAGTGCCCCCCTTTCTTACATGCTGTAATATATTATTTTTAATGGTTATTTTTCCAGAACTTTAGTTGAAAAAATACTAAAAAATGGAAAAGGAGGTATATTAAAACTCACAACGTCATATTTTAGGTTTACGAGTTTTATGTGTACTCTAAACTGAATGTAGTAAAATTTTACTTTTCTGGCTTTACTAGAAGCAAAATTATCATTAATATTTTCAAAAGCTATTTTTTCACTTATCTTATTTTCTACTGAAAGTGGTGAGCTACAACAAATAATAGGAAATAACTTTGAAAATGTTTAATGAATATAAAACTTTATCAAGAGAAATGAATTTAGAAAGAAATGAAAGAACAAGTAAAAAAAATGGAAATGCGTGAATTATGAAAAAGAGTATGAATTAGGGTGACACTAATACATATCAAAGAGAAATTAAGAATTTAAGTGTCCTGATTTCACATTTAAAATAGAGATAAGAAAATTAAAAAAAATTTAGATTTTGAATTTTTAGCTGTAAAAGCTATTTTCCATGAATAGATCTGACTTACAAAAAAAAGTCATTAACTTAGCTCTTAAATATACTGACAATTTAAGCACTATAGAAATTTCCCCTGAAACAGTTGTAACGATGCACTATCAATCATTTATAATGTAAAATAATATTGTACTTGAATCTTCTAAAACCGATTCACACATTTTGCTTAGTGCAATTCTTCCCAAATGTAAAGGTGGCCTTGAGAATGTTTTTTAAACAATACTTGTTAATGTCGTTCTGTGGAAGAAGTTTTAGTGAGTTGAAGTCAATGAAAAATTATTTAAGACAGCCACTTGGTTAACAGATATTGTCAAACCCAGCAACTCTCTCCATTGAAAATGACATATACGAACAAGCAGATTCTAAAAACATCACTGATGAGTTCGCTTCCACTTTAAGCCAGAAAATTAAAATGATAATACACTCTTGTTCTGATCTGAATAAAGTACTTAAAATAATGTGAATTCTATATACTTAATTTCAATGTTCGATATTTAAAAACTCCTTGACAATGGCGTGGAGATTGCCTGAGGGAGGGAGGTGGACAAAGGAGGGAAAAGTGGGGACAACTGTAGCAGCATAAACAATAAAATATAATAAAAATAATAAAAAACAAAACAACTCCTGAGTGTTCTGGGGAGATATTAACCATTAGAAATACACGTGTACTGTATGTAGGAAAGCTCAGTTTTCCCTTCTGCCTCAAGCTCCAACATGGCTGGACATGGCTTTGTTTTTATTTACAATTTTGATATTTTATTCACCATGAATCCTTTACATTAATTTTAGAATTATTTTTCAAAAATATTCTTGATCTGGATTGCTGAGTTTTGTGGCATCTCCCATTTTGCTCATTCCCAGCATGGTCCTCGCTGGGTCACGGTGCCCTGCTGTTCCTAGTCCCAGATGCCACAAGACCCCCTGTGCCCACACCTTTGTAAATAGTCCCCTCATACACCTCCCTTCAAACGACCCAATCTGACTACACCTCTGCTTCCAGCTGGAGTCCTCACTAATACAACAAGGTCAAAGAATTTGCCGAAGGTCACACAGCTAGCAGGCAGCAAAACCTGGGCTCAGATCCAATTCTGTATGACTCCAGAGTCCCTGCCCACTCCCCTGTGCTGTATGGCCTCTCCCTGTCCCTCGTGATAACAAGGACTTGCAAAAAATGAGATTCTCCAGGAGGCCACCAGCCTACTGAGGCCCCTGTGCTTTCTCCTCCTGTCTGGAAGTGCAGCCTGAGCAGGGCAAGATTCTACAAGCTGCCCCCAGCTGAGCACACTGCTGACTGTTCTCCCTGCAAGCAGAGGAGTGGCAGGCGGCTGCACCTGGGAGTCCCCAGGCCTTGGGCAAGCAGGCTTCAGGAAAGGCTGCAATGCTGGATTTTTTTTTTCCAAGACATCCTCTAATTGAAAGTGACCCCATGCAGCTGTCAGCCTGGAGGCTTTTGGTGTCTACACCCTGGCCTGTGCCAAGTGCAGAGATCCTTGTTGTGATGACATCAAGCACATACGCCCAGGAAGACATTAACAACTGTTTATTTGCGCCTGACAAGAAGGTGCTGGAGAGTGCAGCCTTGGGCTCCTGGAGGCTGGCAGTGTTCCTAGTAACCAGAGACCCACATGCACAGCCCCTGTTCATAGACAGAGGCAAGTCCCAGCCTGCCCTAGGAGGGCAGGGACCGGTGGGACAGGGGCGGGGGCCTGGAAAGGGGCACTTGGCTCCCTTGCTATAGGAACTGAGAACACAGAGTGCAGAGATTTTGCCTCAGAAGTGACCCACAGACCACTGTCTGATCGAAATTCCTGGAAAGAATGTGCATCCTAGATGTTGGACCTCTTGGTGAGATAGCAAAGACTGAGGCTGACTTCCCTCCTCTACGCCTCAGTTTCTTCATTAGTAAAATGGAAATAACTATAGTACCCATTAGGCTGGGAGGCAGGAAGGCATGATTTGAAGAAGGAGAAACAAATGCTTGTTTGTTTTGTCTTAATAGAGAAGCCATGGGATTTAATTCATACCTTCTGAATTCTAAGAGTCATGTTTGAGCTATACTATAAACTTGCACATTCACTTAATGATTTCTTTACAAAGTGAAACATTTAGAAATATTAGGAGAATTAATGTGAACACAGCCACTTGTTCTATAAACATTTATTATGCCATTAGGAAGAGCAAGGGACTGTTCAAAGTGCCGGGTATACGGTGGCACACGAGACGGCTGAGACCTCAGTACTCAGCCACTCACATTCAGCAACTTACGTAACATAATACAGGAGGGTGGTCAGCAGGGTGAAAGGATAGGGAATGAAGGACATTGTGGAGGAGGCGTGGGGTAGTGGTGATGGTGGGTATTCTAGCTCTGGTGGTTATTTTAGCTCTGGTGGTCAAGGAAGTTCTTTCTGAAGAGTTAGGATTTGAGTAGAGATTGAAATGTCACGAGAAAATGATCCAGGAGGAGATCCAGGTCAGAAGGGCCACAGGCAGAGGGAACAGCAAGCGCAAAGGCCCTGAGGTAGGAACGTTTGGTGGATTTAAAGAAAAGCAATACCACCCATATAGCCTGAGCAGCGTTAGCGAGGGAGAAACTGTGGGCAGATGTGATTCGAGAGGCGGTGAGGGCCAGGTCATCGGAGGCCTGGTGGGCTGGAGTGAGAGGTTTGGACTTTAGTGTAAGCGTGACAGAAAGCCTCTGGAGGGTGGTGAGCTGAGGAGTAATCTAACCCGACTCAGGTTTGAACAGGATATTTCTGCCCACTGGTTAGAAAAGAATGTAGACAAGAAGGATGGAAGCAGGGAGAGCAGTTACGAGATTTCTGCAAAAGGCCGGAGGAGAGGTGTCGGTCGCTGGAGCTAGGGTGAGGGGGTGGAGGTTGTAAGAATGGCTTGGATTCTGTATATACGGTCAGGGTAGAGTTAGAGAAATTGCAAAGGAGAAGACACAGTTAAAAATAATAGGTTTCATCTGCAAATATGGAGAGTTTTGTTTTGTTTTTAACTGGTGCCCCTCTCCTCATTTTTGGCCTGAGCAGTGAGGTCAGCAGACGTCATCCACAGTGGAGGATAAAGCCGTGGGAGACGGGTGTGGGGAGAGGGCTGGAGGTGGGTGTGCCTTTGAGTATCAATAGTACTTGCCAAGGAAAACGCACTTTGAGTGAAATTTGAAGAACTATAACCTTGTAAGTAATATACATACCTTTCTAATTATTGATCGTTGATTATTCTGGCTTTATCTCCAGACTTTGAGAAGAAAGAATTGAATTGGAACCTAATCATACACTGGCATATGGTCCTAGTATTTTTCTGCCTCTTTGGGATTATGAGCTGGTAAGTTTCTTGAGGGCAGGGGCTCTGCCTTACTTAGCTCTGCCACCTCCTGGGTTTAGCCCAGTGCCTGCCTGTTTTACTACAGACTCTGACCAGCATTAACTGAACGCATGAGGGAAATGGAATGCTTGCACAAGAAAGCAGAGTCAGTTCTCAGCAAAGTGATGGGTATGGACTTGCCTTAGAGAGCCTGCTTCCTTGACTTACTGAGTTCCAGTGACATCATGCAGGCCCTACTGCAGCACCCCCGGGTCTGCATGCCCACAGGGATCCCTTCCCAACCACAACAGTGCTGGCACCTGCACTGGATTCCCAGTTGGCCCGATTGCTCACGCCACGGAGCTGCAGGTGGAGTGTGTGCTCATCTACATGATGTGTACGATCTGTTCTGTTGTTCAAAGGACTGACTTTGGGGATCACAGTGTCAGATACCATGGCTGGCCCAGGTAGCTGTGCTTTATGCCACCCAGTGTTTAAGAGGCCATGAACAAATATAATTACATCCCGTCGGCAGGTACCTGTATGCCTTGATGGATACTTACAGAGGGGAAGCTGTATTTTTAAGAATTAAATTAGGCAGTGTGGAGGCAGAAAGTGCAGACCACATGCAAGGCTGCTCCAGAGCACAAAATAAGGGACAGCTGAGATGCCATCGAGGTGGTGGGAGGGAGATCCAGAGAGTGTCATCAACCAGCTAATGCTACAGAGCAAACTGCCCTAACACCACCATTTGGCATTGCCCGCCAGGCTGTGGGTCAGTTGCATAGCTCCACCGACCTGAGCCAAACTTGACCGATGTTAGCTGGGCAGTTCTTCTGGTCTTGGCTGGGGCTCGCTTGTGTGTCTGGTGCACAGCTGGCTGTTGGTTAGTCTAGAATGGCTGTGGCTGGGCTGGCTGGCACTGTGCCATGTGTCTCATCCTCCAACAGGCTAGCCTAGACCCACCTTTATGGCAACTGAAGGGCTTCAAGAAGGAGAATGGAACTGTGCAAGGCCTTTTGAAACCTGGGCTCCAAATTTACACACTGATAATTTTAGTGCGTTCTTTGGACCAAAACAGCCATGAAGCCAGTCTAAATTTGGGGAGTAGGGAGATAGGTTCTACCTCTGGATGAGAGGAGTGTGAACTCACATTGCAAAGGACACAGATTCAGGGTAGGGCGGAGAGCTGGAGCTGTTTTTGCACTCAGTCTACCCTGGGGAGCAACTCAGTTTCTCCTCTCTTGTCCAATAAGGTCCTTATGATACGTTGCAGTGGCATATTACAAAAGAAGGACAGCCCCAGGGACAAGCAGGCGGGGGTCTGGGCTCTAGGAAGGAGGCCCTGTTTCCTGTAATTACCGGGTCACAAGGCCTCTCATCACAGGGGCAGCCCCCTTTGTTTGTTCGCTGTGTATGGGCTTCAGAAGCTCACAGCTTTCCAGGTGAACCCTGGACTATCAACCAGCAGCATCTCCCCGCTTTTCAGAAAACGGAAGCCCAGAGAAGGGAAGAGACTTGATCAAGGTCCAACAGCTACTACTGGCTGCAGGAGAATCTAGAGATGTTTGGAGGAGCAAAGAGTGTCTTTCTTCTTGCGTTTTAAAATGTAAAACCACAACCTCTTCCCAAGTGAGGGAGGAAGTCGAACTCATTAGATCGTAGCAGGATGGGGACAGACAGAGTGCCCAGGGCGGCCAGAGAAGGCGTCCTCAGGGAAGTGACCTCTGAAGTTGCCATCTGAAAGACAAGAAGGAGATGGCCAAGCGGAAATCCAAGGAAAGAGCATTCCAGGTGGACAGGCCAGCTAGCGCAAAAACCTCCACAAGGACACGCAGGAGGGGAAGGTCCTGTCGGCTGCATATCCTAACCTGTCACGTCTAACACAAAGCAGGTTTTGCTCTCCAAACAGAACGTAATTTTTTTTTTTCTTATTTGTACAGACTCTGTTAGAATTAGGTTAGAAACCATTTGCTTGGCTGACAGGGGAATAAACACATAGCCCTTGTGTCTCAATGGCCTTTAGCAGAGCCAGTGCCCTGGTGTGTGGGGCAAGAATGATTTGAGCCCTGGAACCGCATCTGATTTCCCCCCAACCCCAGTAACAAGATCTCAGATGCTTGACAAGTGGGCCCTCTCCCCGCTTCCCGCACCGGTCCTGCCTCCTGGAATTCTCGGGCAGAACAGCTGCACTGGGGGCTCAGTTTTCAATGAAACAATAAAATACTCCTGCGTTTCCCTAAGAGGATGGCATTTATGACTGGGGTGGGCCAGCTTCCCTGCACAGACAGCCCCTCCCCGATTCCCAGGCTCACCAGCCCAGACGCTCACATGTCCCACAGCTTGTCCTTAAGCCTCTGGGAACAGCAGCATGGGTGCCTCAGAGGTCCTGGGCCAGAGGACACTGGGGAGGGGGTGGGAAAGACACATATATCCAGTGGACAGAAGGACCTTTGCCAAGAAGTACAAAATGCACTTGCCTGTCCCAGGTCAACCACCAGGGCACCCTCCCTGGCACCGCACCTTCTCCCAGAAACCCGCCCCCCACCACACACACAGCTGCGTGGGGAGACTGTCTGCTCCAGGATAGGAAGGCCCTCCCTGGCTCTGCGAGGAGAGCGGGTGTGGCCCACATTCCTCCAGCACCCCTCCCCAACTCCCGGTTTCTGCCCTGGGCTCTTCTTTAATGGAGCAAGAAGTCTTTGACTCGCGTAAGTTTCCCTCGTGCTCAGTGTGCAGGTCGGGACACTGTGCACTGATCCCCAGGATTTCCTTCCAAGTGCCAGACTGGGACTTCCATGCCCAGGGGGCCAAACCTTCCAAGCTTCCGCGTGAGGTGCAGCCTGCCGGCAGACGGTTCGGTGTCAGCCTGTCCCCCTCTGCCCCAGGCACAGAGTCAGGGCAGTTATCTTACACATTTCATTGAGTTTTGTCTTTATGGCATTTTAAAAAGAAAGCATGGGTCTCAAAAACATAATACAGATGAGGTCCATGTCATGAGGCGTGCCCAAGGAGAGCAAAGGCAGCACCAGCAGACGCTCACCAGAATTCAGCGGATTGAGGGCTGCAGTGGAGACCGGACACATTTCTGCCCTTGGCCCTCTACCCAGAATGCCTTCCCTGGACTGCCATGTGGCTCACTCCCTCACCAACTTTCTAAGTCACAGCTCAAAGCTCGGCAGAGTGGTGGGGCTCCCCTGACACTTCTGCTTCCAAATGCAACCCCCACGCCACCCTTCACCTGCATCCGCGGTCCTCTGTACTCTGTTCTGCTTTGTCTCCCCCTCTCCCCATAGCGCTCATCACCATCTAGCGGACTGCCTTGTGTACTTTTATTGTCTGCCTCCCGCCATTGTGAGACCATCAGCTCCATGACAGATATATCCCAAACACCTAGACTGGCGTCTGGCAGGGAGGATGCCATCTTGTTTTTCAACATTAATATTATCATCAGTGAATGTTGAATTGTAAAAAAAAAATAAATTAAGAAATATGTTCAAAATAGGGGTAGTACGTGGCAAAAATTGCTCCTAAAAGGTGAGAAATAGCAATTATGATACTGCTATTTCTTTTAGATCCCTGGGAAAACACCCCTATGCCATGTAAGCCTATGATTATGCTTTTTAATATTTTATATTACTGCACAATTTTGGAAACATACTACGCATGACAGACAGCAGGGGCTGGCTCTTGGATAAGCTAATCCCAGAGTCAGAGCAGATTCAGGTTCAAGGCAGGAGAGTGAAATCGGGAAAGGCCATGGGGAGCAGCAGCATGACCTGCACTTCTCATGGTTGATGTCTGGCACACACTAGGTCAGGTTTTACAGCAGGTCTTTGTCAGAGTCTGGCCTGGCAGCTGCAGCCTGAGCCTGCCGGGGAGCCTCACCAGGTGCTTGCTGGTTAGCCTTTGCAGCAGAACAGCCACCTTGTGCCCTCAGCCTGCAAGGAGCTGAAGCCCGAGTCTCCCAGCAGGGCCCCCCATCCCTGCCCCACCTCATAGAAAATGAGAGACAAGACACAAGGCCGTTCCTCAGGCTAGAGGAGCAGAGGGTGCAGCTTCCGACTCCAATGACGCCTTGAGGAAAGGGGATCAGAGGAGCGCCCTAGCAGTTTCCCCGATGCCCTAGATTGTCCCCTTATAACAACACTGACTGTCCTGCAGTGAGCCCTTGTAACTGTTCAGTCCTGCGCTAAGTGCTTCACCTGTGCTGTAACTCACTGCTCACTGTAACATCTGTCCTATGTCAGTAGGTACGTTTCCTTCCATGAGAAAAGGCGGGATTGGAGGGGTCAGTTTGCCCTGGGCACAGTTAGTATTCTGAACCACTGTCAGGGCCACAGAGGAGACAGGCACACTGGGACCCCTGGGAGTCCTCTCACCTACCTCTGACAATTCTTTGACCCCAAAGGAATGCAGAGGTTCAGTGTGGAATGCATAACAAAAAACAACACTTAAAGACTGCTGAAAAAGAAAAATATAAACTTTACACAGAAAACCAGAGAAAATCTTATTTGGGTAGACCTGATGAATAGAGTAGGCAATGCCCTCAAAGGCAAATTTATTTTGGGTTCAGAAAATTGTTTCTCTTTCTTGACACACAAACACAGAAAATGTGCGTAATTTCCTCCGAATTTCACAGAGCCTTGCTGCAGCCTGAGACTGTGGGTCTGAGGATGGGCGCTGCGGCTGGGGTGAGGGTGGAGGCTGGAGGCTGGAAGTGTGTGTTCATTTAGTTCTGAGCCCCAGCCTCCAGCCTTGACCAGGGCTGATTCACTGGGCAGCTAACGCCGCTTCAGCTGCAGCTCCCTCGCCTGCTCCAGCCCCTCCCACAGGCTGGGAGGGGCCCTAGCAACGTATTCTTATGTGGTTTTCAAAATTTTTTGAAAGTAAGATTTAAAATTATTTTGGTATAAAAAATTGTAACCAAGAAATCTCAGATCACACTAAAGTATTAATTCATCACGAGAGAGAGATAAATTTCCAATAGAAATGATACATTTCCAATTGAAGTAATGAATAGGCTCTTGGATTGTTATATAATCCAATTAAAGTAAAGGGATGAATTATATGTTCACATTGGAAAAATAATGTCCCTTTTTTTGCTGATTCAACATAAAATGATATTATGGATAAAGATAACATAACCCTACAAGTGTGAATGATGATGACAGATTACTTAATGAAAGCTGGCAATTCAAAGAGCATTTAAGATTAATCACTGCATTAACACAGATGGAAATGTTCTGACATTTTTCAGCTGATATTTGAAAGAACCTTCCTAGAGGTTTTCCTAAATTTGGTACCAATTCCGAAAACATACTTGACGTTACCAAGATTAAGTTGTGAACCTGAAAAAACTTTACTGAAACATCAGTATTAAAAAACAAAACTTGATTCATTATGTTACAGGAGAAACTAAATTATCTTCTTATTCTCTCTATAGAAAAAACATAATCCTATTGTCAGACATGAAGAATATGCAGACAAAAAATATGGGAAATAAAGTATTGTAGAGGTATGCCAGGCAGTTAATTAAACTGTTAGTATTAGGCTTTGTACATTTTCTGGTTGTTTATGGTACCTGTCAGCCTTTAACATTTATAATTTGTCGTGACTTATTTTTCTTAAGTACCTGTATTAAGTTTGCTAGGGCCGCCCTGACAAAGGGCTGCAGACTGGCGGCTTGAACAACAAGACTGCACTGTCTCAGTTCTGGAGGCTGGAAGTCTGAGGTCAAAGTGCTGGCTGTGATGGTTTCTTCGAAGGGCTATGCAGAAAAAACCCTGCTCCAGGCTTCGTGCATGGCTTATAGATGGCCGTCTTCTTCCTGTGCCTCCCCACAGTTGGTCTTCTGATGTCCCTCCCTGGATCTGTGTCCCAACCTTGTCTTCTTATAAGGACACCAGTCAGATTGAATTCAGAACCACCGTAATGACCTCATTGTCACTTAATCACCTCTTTAAGGAGCCTGCCTCCAAACACAGTCACATCCTGAGGCGCTGGGCATTAGGACTTCAACACCTGAATGTGGGGCACAACTCGACCCATAATGGTACCTGTTCTTGTATCGTGTTTTTAAAGAGGGTTTCAGGGGTTTTTTTCTTTAAGTTTTAAGCACCAGAAATCTGGACCTAGACACATGGGTATCTTTTCTGTTCTTCAGAATCACCTCTTCTGAAGCTTATAACCTATGGCACACAGGATGTCTCTCCAACTCAACAAGCATTATTGAGGAATTATTGTGTGCCAGGCACTGCTGGCACTGGGGCTTCCTCAAGGATGATCACAGTTGCTTCTCCGATGTCTGGGAAGGGGGCAGGGGAGTGCTTGGAGGGGAAGCCCCGGGTCCTCTGGAGCCCAGAGCAGATGCCAGGTGGGCTCTATGGGTGTGTGAATTTGGCAGTCACGTGAGGCCCTGAGTGTAGGGCTCTGTGCTTGGGGTTCCATGTTTTGCTGTCACCATTTTGAAATTCTTAATTACTTAGGAACAAGTGTTTGCCCTTTGCGCCAGACCCCCAACATTCTGTAGCCAGTCCCAAGGAGGGGAATATAGATGCAGCTTCTGGTTAGGGTCAAGTTGACACTAATGGCTGGCTAGGGTTTGCCCTTCGGAGAAAGTGGAGGATGAATGCTCCAGGAAGGAATGTGTCTCGTGTATCGAGACATGTGGACAAGAATCAGGGAGCATGGAGTTGGTAATCTGGAGCTCTGTCCCTCCACATGAGTTGGATGACACAAATTCTACATGGAGAGCATTTTGAGGCTTGATTTCT
>PVKM010027667.1:0-18677 GCA_004027735.1 Carollia perspicillata
AGCTGTGAGGGACCCGGCCTTCACCCCGTGGGATCTGACGCCATCTCAGGGAGACAGTGTCCAAATCGGGCTAAGCGGCAGGACACCCGGTGGGTGCTGCAGAGAACTGCTCGGCGCGGGGAGACCCCACACCTTTGCGACCCACAGTGTCGGAAGTGCTCTGTGAGAGAGCAGAGAGGCCTGAGGAGGAGGGAAGACTACTTCTTCCTAACACTCAGCCCTGAGAGATGAGGCAGGAGTGCAGGCTGGGGAATGCTGAGTGTGCGGCAGCCAGGCCTCCCGCTGGGCCCGAGCCGCAACAGAGAGCCCGCGATGAAGGCTCTGGTGTCAGGAGCAAGGGGGCCTCAAAGGGGCTCTGCATGGCCTCATCTTCCCCTCAGAAAGGGCCTCAGGGGTCCCCAGGCTGGTCTCCTCCCCACCCGGCTACTCACAGGGGTAGCCTTTGCAGAGGACCTCAATGGGCGTTGACATCTTCTTCTCACTGATTCGCTCATACTTCTGGCGTTTGGTGGCCGCTTTGAGGCCCTGCCAGGGCAGGGAGCCCAAGTTGAAGTACATGAGCACATAGCCCAGGCTCTCCAGGTCATCTCGACGGCTTTGTTCTGCACAGAGGGACAGGGTGAGGGCCAGGGTGCACTGGGGCTCCTGGCCTGCTCCGTGACTGAGGGGACAGCGACCCTGTGTGCCCAGCACCGCCACAGGCTGGCCTGCTGCACCCATGACACACAGGCCCTCTACTGCTCCGTCTGCAGAGGCGGGGCCTGCGGATGGGCTTTCTCATCCCACTCTGGGCCTATTTCTCCAGGGCCGGCACCTGTGTCCGTGCCACACCTGTGCAGCCGGCACCCCGGCGCCTCCTCACCTGGCCCACCTTGGGGACAGGGCATAAGCTGTAGCAGACGGGAGGGCTGGGGTTCAATCCAGCCTTGGCACTTGCCAAGCCACAAGACCTTACACATGACCTGTGTTTCCCACCCATAAAAACGGGGAAACCTCCTCGCCCGCCCTCCACGGCCGCTGCAGGGAAGTCAAGCAGGTGCACATGCTCCACACACAGCAGCTCTTCTCTGAAAGGGGGAGGAGACCTGGCCTCGTGGCAAGTCGGGGGGCTATCCGGGCCTCGCTCGCTCACCGATGCCCAGGTGGGTGTTGATGGAGGCGTAGCGCGCCGTGCCAGTCAGGTTCTTGTTTTCCCGGTAGGGGATGTGCTGGTGGGTGCGGGCGTCCCGGTACTTCTTGGCCAGGCCGAAGTCGATGATGTACACCAGGTTGCCCTTCTTCCCCAGCCCCATGAGGAAGTTGTCGGGCTTGACATCCCGGTGTATGAAGTTCTTGGAGTGGATGTACTCGATGCGGCTGATCTGCGGCAGGAGAGGGGATCAAGAGTCACTCAGCAATCATTCCAGGGGCACTGGTGGCCTAGAAGGGCTGTCACCAAGTGTCGTGGGCCAGGCCCTGGGCGGCGGGGGTGGGGCTGAGGGCTGGGGCTGTCAGAATGGAAACCACAGACATGGTCCTTGCCCTGGGCATGGGGATAAAGATGTCTGCCACCATGTAAGATGATTTCAAGGGGCAGGTCAGGGAAGGCTCCCTGGAGGAAGTGGCATTAGGGAGGAACTCTGAAGGGAGTTCACCAAGTCTGCTGTGAGTCTGGAAAAGACAGTGAGGGATTAGGGAAGCTAATGGCCAAATCTAGAAATGAAGCCTGAAGAGACATCCAGGCCCTTCCAGAAGCCTCTCCCGCCTGGCTCTGCACCCTCACGGGGCTCGGGGAGCCGAAGTCAGAGAGGCTTTCCGGAGGTTGCTCTGGCAACCGGATCACAGGGAAGGAAAGGACAGGAAGCACCGGTAAAGCCTGCACTCGGCGAGGGCGCTGGAGATGAAGCACAAAAGACAGGATTGACCCCCTGGCTTCCAAAGTACACCCTCGTCAGGCAGGCACACAGGCCCTTATTTGAACAGTTTGTTAAAACACAACAAAAAATCCCCGAATTAACATGTACGTGCACTCGACCTGCCCTCTGGCGGGTCAGCCCGACGAGGCCTCGGCTTTCTGTGGATCCAGGCTCCGTGCGGCACCGCTGCCTATTTCCCAGCCCTTCCGAGTCTCGTGTCCTAAGAGAAGCTGACCACCCTCCTCTGCACACACACCTGTTTGGCCTAAAATCGCAGGACGTCGGTACTTCCTCCAGGGTGTGCGTCTGCACACCCCTGTGCCACCAGACCGCCACGGACCACTTCGGGCCCCGAGGTCTATGCTATGGCATGTTTTCAAGGTTCTCCTCTGTTAAGTTTATAAAGGGCTTTAGGAACTAAGGACGGCTGGTCAGTGGGCGCCTGCTCTGGACCAGGCACTGCTCGGGACCCCACGGGACCCCACAGCAACCCAGCAAACGGCAGGCTCTCCCGAGCTGAGTGAGGCTCGGAGAGTCTAAGCTCACCTACAGTCCCCACCCTGGAAAAGGACCTGCGTCTGCACGATCGCAGGCTTCACATCACCAGAGGGCAGAGTCCCAGCCCTACCTACTCCTGAACTCAGCAGGCCTGAAGCTGGGCCTGGGGGTCGGCGCTGACCCCCTTCCCATGTCACAGCCTGTGGCTAAGGCCCCGGGTCCAGGAACCAGGGCTGCGCTATGTCCCCAGTACCGCCTCCTGCTCCAGCATCCACCAGAGGCCGGAGGCACAACGGAGGAGTGGAGGCTGGAGGGAAATGATCAGCCTGGCGGGGCCCACAGCTCCCCGGCTGGGGTGGGTCGGCGGGGGACTCACCATCTGGTCAGCCAGCAGCAGCACCGTCTTGAGGCTGAACTTGCGGGAGCAGAAGTTGAAGAGGTCCTCGAGGCTGGGTCCCAGCAGCTCCATGACCATGACGTTGTAGTCCCCCTCGGCCCCGCACCACTTGATGGACGGGATCCCCACTGCGGGTCGGGACACGGGGCTGTCAGGGGAGGCCCTTCCCGCCCCAGACCAGCCTCCAGAGCCCCGTCCCGTCGGCCCCACCCCCCAGGCCCGCACCTCCTCCCTGCATCATCTTGTAGAACTTGCTCTCGATGTGCAGCTGGGGGTGCTTCGTCTTCACACATTCCAGCTTGATGGCAACCTCCTCACCAGAAGCGATGTTGGCACCTGCCAGGGGCAGGGGGAGCAAGGGTCAGGGTCCCTCAGCTGGGTGGGCAGCTCTCAGGGCGCTGTGGGGCACAGAGGAGCACCCCCCAGCTTGGGCGAGAGGGGCGAGCATGACCGCAACCCGTGCAAGGGAAAGGCGGTGAGGAAAGAGCAGTGAGTCGGACGAGCACGGGCTGCTGCAGCACAGGCGCCAGACTAGAGGGGGGCCCCCCTCCCCAAGCTGCAGAGGAGAGAATGGGGCGGGGTGAGGCTCAGCCACAGAAAACCAAACCCAATGGCACCTCGCCTCAGTCCCCTGAGCTGGGACGGCGGGCCGAGTCAGAGGGCTGGGGGCTCGGCTGAGGGGCCGTCCCTCTCAGGAGCTGCTGTAACTGAAACAGTGCGGACTCAGCCCACACACAGACAAGCCACGAGTCTAGGGCCACGCCACTGGGAGAATGTAGATGAGGATGCTGCCGGCACCTCAAACTGGGGAAAGGATGGGGCTGTGCAGCCCGTCTCCTGGCAACCACCGGCCGGCCGGCTGGCCGAGGAAGGTCACCATGGCCCACACCCCGCACCGGGAGAAGCCCGCGAGGACCACCAGGTGGCATCTTAAAAACAGGTGGGGCACGAGTTGGCACAGCCACTATGAGTGCCAGGTGGGCGTTTATCTAGTTAAATTAAACACACAGGACCGAGCTGGCCAACCCCCAAGTACATGCTCTTCAGAAACAAGAGCCCCAGGGGGGCACGGTGAAGGTGGACACAGGGATGACACCCGAAGTGTCGACAACAGGCTGAATGGTGATGTGGTCACACAGAGGGACGCAGTGACAAGGGGTGGACGAGGGCTGCACGCAGCATCGAGGAGGCCCCCCCAGCCTTCATGCTATGAATCACCACTCACAAGAGCGAAAAGGGAGTGACGACCCAAAAGTCCGTCAATGGATGTGTAAGTAAAAAAACTCTCTATCCACGCAGGGGAACACTGCTCAGCCACGAAGAGGAATGAAGTACTAATACTTTCAGCCACGACGCCAATGAACCTTCAAAACACTATGCCAAGTAGGTGAGTCAGACAGAGCAGGACACAGCACTGCAGGGCCCCACTGCACAGGTGTGCAGAGGAGGTAACCCACGGAGAAGG
The DNA here is from genome assembly GCA_004027735.1 of Carollia perspicillata. Taxonomy (NCBI): domain Eukaryota; kingdom Metazoa; phylum Chordata; class Mammalia; order Chiroptera; family Phyllostomidae; genus Carollia; species Carollia perspicillata. Next base: position 4,256 of record PVKM010027667.1, read on the forward strand.
AGCAGGCTGGCGGGTGCCAGGGGCTGGGGAGGGGGAGATAGGGAATCCGCCTATTTAATAGGCACAGGTTTTCTTTGGGGTGACACAAATGTTTTGGGACCAGGTTCAGATGGCGGTTGCACAGCGCTGGGATTGTACAAAATGGCACTGAACTGTAAACTTTACTTTTTAATTTTTTTAAAGGTTGTGCGTTTTTTTTGTTTGTTCTAAGATTCTATTTATTTCTCTTTAGAGGGGAAGGGAAGGAGAGAGGGAGAGAAACATCAATGTGTAGTTGCCTCCTGTGCGTCCCCTGCTGGGACCTGGCCTGCAACCCGGGCATGTGCCCTGACTGGGAATCGAACCGCGATCCTTTGGTTCACAGGCCCACGCCCAATCCACTGAGCTACACCAGCCAGGGTGAATTGTAAACTTTAAAAATGGTTAATTTTGTGCCATGCAAATTTCACCTCGGTTTTTTAAAAAGAGGAAGAGACAAGAACACAAGCACGTTTCTGTCTGTCTCGATTTCAAAACGTGCAACCCCAGAAGGCACACAGTGCAGGGACCTAAGCATGTGCTGCGCCTCTCACAAAAGAGACCAGTTTAAAATGTCACCAGAACCACCTCTGTGAGGGGACAGCAGAGGACGGGGCGCAGCGGGGGCCCAGGGGTCTTCACAGGGTGACAGGCAGGTCCACCTCCGACTGCATGGTGGGGGGTGCCTGACACCACGCACACATTCTATACGTGTTCCTTCGTATTTACTTAACATTTAATAAAAAATAAAACAATGAACATTTACAAAAAATAAAATAATGCAATGTCAGAAGAAGGGGGAAGTGCCTTTTAACTCGGGTAGGCACTCTTGTTATCCGACTTCAGATCCACAAGCCATTAAAATAAAAATGGCTTCCTCACCTCCAAAAGAGGAATCCCTTCTCTGTGGCAAAAACACCCGAAGTCAAGTCCTAAGAAACGCATACTGTAACTCTTCTCAGCGGCGAAGAGCTGCTATTGTATCACTGCCATAGTACAACCAGCTCCCACAGCTCGGTGGGCAAAAGACCGCAGACTAAATGACAAACAGGGCACAGGATTTGAAAGACCCTCCACAGAGGAAAAAAATATCATTAATATAAAAATGGCTTACTCCTATGAAAAAATGCTCTACCTCCTTGTAAGAAAAATACAGAACAATCCTGAAAGGCCCTTTTCCACCTACGATTGGCAAAAGCCCCCATCCATCCCCACAAGACAACGTCCATGTCTATTGTGGTCTGTGGGGCAGTGGGCATTTCTCCCCAGGGGGTCCAAGCGTGAACCCGAGTGGGTGCCACCCAGCTGCCCCTTTGGAGTCTCCTGGGCACCCTTGCACGGTGCAATACAAGGCCCGGAGCAGGCTGTCCGCTGTAGGCTGTTTGCAACAGCAAAAGCTTGGAAACAACCCAAATGTCCATCATTCTGGGGACTGGTTAAATAAAGAACGGCCCGTCCATAAAATGGAATACAATGGTGAAAGAATGAGGAAGCTCTCTCTGTGCAGAAGTGGAAGGTCTCAAAGATGCAGGAAGTGAAAAAGCAAAGTACAAGACACTATGTATCCTACACGCTTTCGGTTAAAAAAAAAAAAAGGAAAGGTGGGGAAACAACATGTATGCCTGTGCGGTTGTATCTATATAAAGAAACACTGAAAAGAAGCAAGAGAACCAGTAATCACTGGACCCATCAGGGTGGGCGGGGCAGGGAGGGCATCTCGCTGGATACTGTGTTACACGCTATCGTTTCTTTCCGTACCTTTGTGCAGCTGTAATTCACATACTACACCATTACTCCTTTGAAGTATCCGATACAGTGGTTTTGAGTCTATTCACGAGATTGGGCAACCAACACCACAGTCAATTTTGGAACATTTTCATCATCCCCCGGCACCCATTCCCCTTAGGAGTCGGTCACGCTGCGTCTCCCTCCGAACCCTCAGCTCCGGGCAACCACTCACTTCCTTTCTGGCTCCAGGGACGGCCTAATTCTGGACCTTTCACAGCGATGGAATCATGCAATATGTGGTCTTTTGTGCTGGCTTCTTTCACTTAACTTGTTTTTGTGTTTGGGCTTTTGGTTTCGTGTGTTTTCATTTTTGAGCCACATGAAATAAAACTCAGATTAAGAAAATAAAATAGATTACTGTGTCCAGCAAGCAATGGGACAGAAAGTGCTTGGCAAACTATTCATCGCTTTGGACACATCACCACTCATCGCTGGGAGGGGCCGCGCTCATTTCCAGGGGATGCGAGGATGTGGCAGGGTGGGGAGCCAGGGCTCACTGCAGTCCCCTGGGCTGGCCATGCCCACTCTCCCCGCGCACAAGAGCAGGAGAGCACAGTGGTTAGGACTCCAGGCTCCAGAGCCCAAACCCTGACTCTGCCACCTCCTAACCAGGCACCCCACCTGTAAATCAGGGCGACCGTACCTAGCTCATTAAGGTCTTTTGAGGTGTCAACCGGCTTAGCCACGAGCCTGACACACTGTAAAGTGCTCAAGGAACAGGTTTGATGACCAGTGCCAACCCCTGGGCTTCAGTGACAAGCCCAAGTGCCCCAGGCACGTGTGGGACAGACGGTGGACAGAAAGTACGAGGGAAAGGGCATGCGGTGGGGAGGTGGGCGCCCCTGGACGGAAGGCTGCAAGGGCTCCCGCTGCCTGATCAGGGCTGTGCCAGACAGCCCACAGCGCGTGCAAAGGCCCGACGGGAGGGGGTGCAGGGAACTCCAAATTATAGCTTGAAGATGACAATGAAAGAGGGGAGCAGGGGAGAAACTGGGCCTCAACTGCTGAGCGAAGACCCTGGCCTTTGGCCCCAAACTCCAAGGGCCAAGGGCCAAGGGCTGATGCCTGACTGCAGGGTTCCTCAGCCTCCACCGTACAGACAGTCCGCTGTGAGGGCTGCCCCGAGCCCTGCAGAGTGTGGGACAGCATCCCTGACCTCTACCCACTAGCTGACAGTTGTACCTCACCTTCCTTGAGTAGAAACAACCAAAAACGTCTCCAGGCCTTGTCAAACATCCCCCATGGGACAAAATTCCCTCCTCCCCTTGCTGAGACCCACTAGTGCAAGGACTGGAGAGGACCAGAGGGAGACCCAAGGCCAAGGCCACGCTGCAGGACAGCTGATGGCGGCCCCACCCAGGCGGGGGCAGCGCTTCAGCCCTTAGGATCCAGTAGGTGTGCGCCAGGAGGAGGGGTGCCGAGATGGGAGGTGGAGGGTAGGAGCCCTCAATCCCCCTGAACTCTCCACGCCATCCTGCAAGGCCTAATGTTTGCAGAGACTGAAACACCAAAGGTCAAATGCCACACAACTTCTCTGGGACAAGGGCCCAGCTGTTAGGCAATCTGCTGACTCCCACCAAGTGCTGGAAACCAGTCCCAGCTGCCTCCTGCGGTGGGGTTCCGCCACCACTGGGCCCTGCTGCCGCCGCCTCCGATTTCTATTGAGAAGCTGCCAGTCTTTTCTCTGTCTCCCTTAATTCTCACAACTGCTGCGCTGAGGCTCAGAGAGGTTAACTAACTGGCCTGAGGTCACACAGAACCGGCTGCAACAGAGCCAGGATTTGAAACTACACCCCAAAGCCCTTGCTTTGTTCTGTATTCCAATCCCCTGGCATCTCATTCATTCAAGTGACAGACGGGGACACACAAGGAGCTTGGTGCCGGCCGATGCAGCCCTGCCTGGCAGAGCTCAGCCACCGCCTGTGGGAGGAACTCACTGACTCAGTGGGAAATGCAAGGATGGGGGCAGCAGAGGAGGCTGGCCATGAGACACGGGGCCCTGTCAGGGGGAGAGACCCCATCTAGAAAACAAACTTGGACACGGAGAAGGCCTTGGACCTGGCCAACCCTAGAGGGTCTGGAACTTCAGGAAGCTCTAGGTGGGGAGGGGGTGACCAGCTTCACACTGGGGCTTGCTCGGACACCCCCATGGACACACGGATACAATCAGGGAGCTGGCTGGACTAGAGGTGGAGGACCAAGCATCCCCAAAACCACCTAGCAGGAGCCCCATTGCCTCCCCATTTAGAACCAAGGGCCAAAGACTAAAAAACCCCGAGCTCTGAGGGCACGAAGCCAGCAGCTGGCAGACTGGACGCAGGCCTGGCCAGCTCTGGACCTCGAGCAGCCAACTTGAGGCCCTAACAGAGCAGGCCCCACTCTCCTGATGTCCCCTCACGATACTGCCAGGAGCCGGGGAATTGGGCCCGAAGAGGAGCTGTGGGCCTCGAAGCCATATCTACGATGTCTTCACCTCCAACTGATCCTGGAAAGCAGGGCCCGGAGGCTGCACCCAGCCCCACCTGCAGAGGCCATCTGGAGGCAGGCCCTGGCCCTGGCCCTGGCGACAAGAAGGTGGCTGGAGCTCTGAACAAAGAGAGCCAGCAAGGCCAGCCAGGGAAGCCCTACCAGCACCACTGTGCCCACGCCAGCAAGACTGGGGCCCAGGAAGGGGCGGGCAGGGCACCGTGTCAGACCAGGGCCCCCAGGGCACACACACCTGGCAAAGACCACACAGGCAGGGGAGAACTGGCTCCCTCCTCCCCCCTGGCCCCAAAGGAACAGCAGCAAATCCCAGCTGAGGCTGAGGGATGGGGCGCGCAACCAAAAGGCACCACTGCCAGGCCAAGCGTGCGCAGAGTTTTGCACACTGTGCCCTCACATGCCCCCATTTTACAGAAGGGAAAGCCAAGGCGGGCAGAGGCCCTCGCTTGCGGAAGGGCACGTAGCTAGTGACAGAAATGCCGTCACCCAAATTCTGGTAGAATTCACTCTGGCGCCTGTATGACAGGGATGCATCTGGCCCCCGTTTTTGAAGCAAACTGTTTAGATAAACAGGAAGTCCTGCCCCAGAGAGATCCTGCCACACAGACCAGGGACCCTAGCTTTCCGAGAGACCCTAGCCTACCCTTCCCCCTCCCTGGGCCTCAGTTTCCCTTCAATAAAAAGAAGGCCCCGCACTGGGTGGACGTTGTCTGGGAGCAGGTGTGTGTCTGGACCAAGAGCTGCCTCTGCACCCCCTTCGGTTCAAGGCTTCCCTCCCGAGCCCAGGAACTTCTATGATAACAGCGCCCTTCACACGCAGCCGAATCGCACAAGCAGGAAGGGCAGGGGCACAGGCATCAGAGAGGGGGATACTGAGGCTCAGCGAGAGTGACCTGTCCGAGTCACACAGCAAATGAGAAGCGGACGGGTGGGCCCTGAACCCAGGCCTGCCCCCAAATCCCAGCCTCCTCCTGCCCTGCCCAAAGTGCGGCCGCTTCACACGCCTTTGGGGCAGGTGACAGCCACCTCCTTACTCTTCCCTCGGAGCGGCTTCACTCACTCCTACTCTGGGCCAGCGGAAGGCTGGGCACGGGGCAGCGGCCGGAAGCGCCCCAGCGCCTGCCGCTGGAGGAACGGAGGGTCTCAGACAAACCTCCCAAACGGCTCCAGCCTGCGCCGCTCCTTCCTTCTGCTCTGAGCTCCCACAGCACTTCAGGAGGGGGAGCTACTAGGAGCCGGGCAACACGCTGCACCGTTTATGATGCTTTCCCAGGCCACACGCTGTGTCACTTCTGCCTCCTGACAGCCCTGGGCCAGCCAGACATCATCATCACTTCCCAGAAGGGGACACTGAAGCCCGAGCAGCAACGCACAGCCAGGCCTGAAGCCCAGGTCTGTCTGATGTCCCCTTCCCACGTACTGTCTTCCGTATCCAACATGTCATTCACGTGGAGGGCTGGGGGCATAAGGGCTGCCTGTCCTAGTTTTTGAGAGAAACCTGGGGGGTGACCTGACCACGCCACTCCTTTTTCTGGGTGAGCGAAGTGGGGCCAGTGCAGGGCCGTCTGCAGACGCTGCTGTGATGGCAGGCTGAGCACGTTCACACGGGGCCCTGCTCAGCATAGAGCATGGGCGCAGAGAACCCGTATGCCCCCTCTGCCCCCCACCCTTGACAGTGCCCCCTGGGAGGCTGGAGGTGGCGTTAGAAGGCAGGAGTCTCTTTATTACTCCCAAGCAAGGGCAGGGGTGAGATGTCCCTGATTTGTTTAAAACAACAAAATGAGCACGGACTCAGACTTTGAACAGGAAGCACATCCGGAGACAGAGAGATCCTAAAAGCGAAGACCCCTGCCTCCCCCGGGGTTGCTGGGGGAGCCTGCGTCATTCCGAAGCCTGCCTGGGCTGAATTCCAGGAGGCTGGACTGCAGGGAAGGGGCCGAGCCGGAGCAGGCAGTAGCCTGGCCTCTCTGTCCACCAGCGTCCTCCCAGGAGACAAGAGATGGGGTGCTCTTCCAGCTGGGCTTTCCCACGCCCGGCTAGAGACCTAGGGCATCCACAGCTGGAACCAGAGCTAAAAATACCCCACCCCACCCCCGCCCAGCCCCAGCCAGCAGGAACCCCGCCCTGTCTGTGTGAGGAGCCCCTCAGCCTGCCGCGTCCCAACCTGCCACTTCCGCCCCCACCAGGGGTGGCCCTAGGGACAAAATGACTAAAACATGCCACCGCAGCTCTAGAACCAAGTGCCAACTTCGCAGCCTGAAATCCTGGCATCTTTCCTCCTCCTTGTCCCCGAAGTTGTCCCAGGGGCTCCAGAGCCACTGGGCAGGAGCCAAGCACACTTACCCAGGTAGATATCTCCAAAGGACCCGCTCCCGATCTTCCGGCCCAGGCGGTACTTATTCCCCACACGGAGCTCCATGATTCGCTCTCACTGTGGAGGGAAGCAGAAACATGGGGGGTCAGGGAAGCGGGGAGCTGGGCCCCATTCCTCCCCCAATAAGGCCACCCAAAGCCACAGGAACTGGGAGACCAGCCCTCTCCCTTCCACTGTCCAGGAAGGGAGCTGGCCTGGCCCAGCCTGAGGGAAACCAGGTATCAGCAGGTGGCCCGAGAGCCTCCACATTTGGGCAAAGGCCGGCCGAGGCAGGCTCAGAGCAAAATAAGAGACAAAGCCTTGGGGGGGACTTTGGGGGGCCCCCATTTGGGACCCTCCTATAGGAGCCTCTCAGGGGCAGGCCAGTCACAGTGGCCCAAGCCCCTAAAAAGGAAATCAAGGACAGAGGGGTGATGGGAAGGGGGCATGCAGGAGCTGATGGGCCTGAGGATGCTACCATGGCAACCACCAGCAAGTTCCAACCTCCAAGGATGGGAGAACAAGCTGAACAGAAGGTCCCTAGGAAACTCCTCAGTCCCTTTGGACTCAGAAATTACTGAGTTGCCGTGGCCCCATCCCCTCCCCAGGCTTCCAGTGCCGAGAATCAGAGGCCAGGCCTCGGAGGCCTGGTCCGCTCTCCTCAGAAGCCAGACTGAGCCAGTTTGCAGGGTGCCCTGCAAGCCACATCGTCTCCGCCTCTCGACCTCACGACACCAAGAACCTCGCATAGGCCGCTCTGGACATACTTCTTTGGATGGACCGTTTGGGACTGACTGAACTCCTTCAGGCCCAGAACCCTCAGGAGCGTCTTCTAAGAGGGCAGCTGAACAAGCCAAGGAATCAAAGCCAGGTTCTTGGCCCCGGCTTCTAGCTCCAGTGGGGCGGGGGTGGGGAGTGCTAACTTGAACAGCTTCCCTATGTCCTGTGCCCCAAGCCTGTAGGACGTCGGGATCCCTGGTAGAGACCCCTCTGCTCTGGCCTGGGGCAAAGGTCTGGGCACTGGGTGCTGGCCAGCAGAAGAGGGAAACTCCTTGGCAGGAGATGACTCTCCCACTATGGGGGAAGAGGGGACACTGGACTATGACACTGGGAGAGGGGTGGGGGACCCCTATGATCTCGGGGTGCCTACACAAGGGCCACCACAGAAGACAATCAGGAGGGGTCTTCGTCTGCAGACCAGAAACTCAGGCCCAGAGAGGCCATGCCCCCTGCCCACCCCACCCTACTTCATGGCACCCCACCCCACCACACCAAGTCAGCGGTTGTCTCCTCACCTGCGACCCACAGGGTTCTTGCCTCCCCACCTGGCGGCCTTGCACCCTCACAAGCAAGGACTCATTTCGTGCCAGCGCTGGCAGGCAAAGAGGAGCTGTACCAGGCACAGAGGCTCTGCCCCTTCCCCATGCCAAGTGCTAGTCCCCAAAGCCAGCCCAACTGGGGAGGGGAGACAAGAGAGGTCTAGCCCGCAGATGGTCAGGTCTGAGGCCTCCGCCAGAGGCAAGGCGCCAGGAGCTCCTGCCCAGGAGCGACATCAGCCCCAGCACCTGGCGCCCAGGGAGCTGCCACCAGCCCTTCCCCAATGGCCACAAGGAAGTAGCCTCCACCCCAGGGCTGGCCAAACTCTGGGCTCTTTACCAAGGGCCTCTGCGTCCACGCCCGGCCGGTCCCAGCTGAGATGCCAGGGCTGCCAGCTGCACACTCTCCACAATCGCAGGAAACCCACTCGCCATGCACCTCGCATCCCCACCGTCCCGCGCACACACTCCAAAAGAGAAGGAAAGCAGGCACACACCACCAGCCCCGCTGTGTGGGGTGGGGGGAAGGGGAGGCGCGGATGCGTACACACACAAACATCCTCCAGGGCCTGTGCCCCACCGACGCCGATTCAGACACCACACACGGCAGCTGGGGACGCCGCAGGTTCAGAAAGGCGCCTAAATACACCCGCATCCTATATTACATAAATACCCACGCCGGGTTATATAAATACCCGCTCCCTCCGTCTGCGTGTCTTACATAAATACACTGCACGGGACCCCCAGCCCCTCCCCACTCCCCGGGCCGCCTGCAGGGAAGGGAGAAGAGAAGTGCGACCCACGGACCCTGCAGGAGCCACCGCTGCTCTGCACCAGCCGCTCGCAGACCCCCGGCAGAGCCCGGTCTTGGCGCCACCACCCCAAAGGCCTCCGGGAGGGCCTCCAGGAGGGGCCTGAGTAGGGAATGGGAGAGGCTCTCCAGTTCTTTGCTGCTTCTCCCATGGGGGGCAGGGGCGGGGGGGGGGGACAAATGATTTAAAAGGGAAAAAAAAGGCCACACGAAGACTCGGAGTTTCAGTTAGTTACAATTACACAAACTACCAAGCACCCCCTTCAGGGCAGTTTCTTACACCCTGTCCCCTGCCCCCGCCCCCGCCAGGGCCCTGGTCCCTGGACCAGTAAAATAAAACTTGGAAACATCCCAGACAGAAAGCAACGGAGCCCCAAACACAGGCATTTGGGGGTGCAACTCAGATACTCTGGATGCCCGTCTTCTCCCTGAGGGAGGCTGCGCCAAGAATAAAATATGCAAGAAAGCTAAAGGAAAGTTGGGGAGGGGGCCCACCCCGCTTCGAGTTTGGATGTGCAGAGGAGCTCGGGAATCCTCTCTCCAGAGACAGCTGGGCGCACACAGAGTTGTATGCTCCACAGAGACTTGCAAAACACGGATTTCTCACAGGCAGAGACGGGAGAACCCGATCTGACAAATAACCCCCACCCCTTTCTTTCTCTCCACAAAGGAAAACAGAGTCGGCGGCTGGGTGACTGACTACACACCCCTCATCTCGGGGCCCCTAGGCACCCCCATCCCATCTGCGGGCTCAGCCTGGCTGACCCCCAGGTCCGGAGCGCGGAGCCGGGAGAGAAGGGAACGCGCTGCTGCTGGCTGTCTGGTGAGACAGACAGACAGACAGACAGAAACCCGGGGTCTGGAGGACAAGCTTGAGTCAACAGTGTCGGGTGCCCCCGCACCGGACCCCCCTCCCTCACCGTGCCCAAGTCAGAGCCCTAGGTGGCCACCTGGGCGGGCAGTGGCCTTGAAGGGTCCAAGCTGGGGGAGGCGGAGGCAGGCCGGACTGGGGGGGCGCCCTCCCCCCTCCAAGCCTGCAAAATAATAGTCACCCTCCTCCTCCTCGGCCTCAGCCGCGCCTTTGTCCTCGCCGGGCCCAGCGGGCGGCGCCTGGACTGCCCCCTCCCCCCGCCGGTTTCCCAGCGCTAACGAGCGGGTGTCCGCCCTGCCCTGCCCTCCCCTCCCCTCCCTCCTCTCTCGCGCAAAAACAAAGAGGCGGAGGGAGCTCCGTTTCCCCCGGGTTTGCGCCCCTCCGAAAGCCCCCGGCCTCCCAATATTTACCCCGCTGGGACGGCGCCGGTGCCCGGCCGCTGCTCCGGGGGCTGCCGCGAGCGGGGGCGGCCCGCCGGGCCGGATGCCGGAGGATTCGCGGAGCCACCCGGCGTGCCAGCCTCTCCCAGCCCCGCCGCCGCCGCTGCTGCCGCGCTCCGCTTGCCCCGGCCGGGCTCTGGCTCTGGGCTCTCGCCGCCGCGGCCGCCGCCTCCCTCCGCCAGGCCCTCCAGCCCGCCCGCCCGCCCGCCCCCGCCGCCCGCTCGCGCTCCCGCCCGGCGCGCGCCCGCCGGCTCCCATTGAGCCCCGGGCCCGCCCGCTGATGTCATCCCCGGCCCGCCGCCGCCCCGGAGGATTTAAAGGGCCCGCGCCCTCCGCTCCCGGGGACGCTCGGGGGCCACAGCAGGGAGACACGGCCCCCCAGCCGTGCGGGGGGCGGGCAGGAATACGGTCTTGGGGGGGGCGGAAGGCACACCGAGACACTGACACCCCGGAAACGCGGGGCGGGCAGGAGGGCGCACGCAAAGCTGGGGCGCTGTAGCCCCAAAGCCCTCCTCACCCCCTCGGCCCTGCCGGGGTCTCCTTCCCTCCCGCGGTAGGCACGGCGGCGCCCGCCGACGCCGGTGGACACGCGCTCCTGCGAAAGGAGAGGGTTTAGGGAGTTGGGGCGCACTCCGACTTCCGGCCCTGAGGGCTGCGGACACCGCAGGCCAGACCGCTGCGGGCGAAGCAAGCGGCGGGACCAGAGGAGCTGGAAGGACGCAGACCAAAGGTCCAGAGAGGTGGCCAGGGCGCAGCGGCTCTCCTCGCGCCGCGGAAAAACCAAAGGCAAAGACCTTGCCCTCCGCCCTCCGCTCCCTTTCTGCCGCTGAAACGGACGCGCACGCGGCAGACTCAAACCTGCCCTCCTCCTCCCGGGGGGCGAGGGGCGCCCCACGCGGCCGCGGCGCCAGCGCCCGCGTCCCGGCCCGAGTTCTGGGCTTGCGGGAAGGACCCTCCCTCCTGGGGTCACTGGGAGAATTAATTTAGGTCTCTTGCCGGCTTCCAGAGTTGCCATGAGAGGTTCCAGGGCAGCCGTGTTAAAACAATGGTGTTTTTACTCTGGTCGCTGCGAAGCTCCGAATTATGACCCACGTCCACTCATACAGCAACTGTGCCCGGACACGCAAAGCGCGAGTGTGCTGTACCCACGCCCGGAAGCCCGGCTCCCGGGAAGAGTCGCTTCCGCAACAACCACATCTTCCTCGGAGCCCGAGGGACTTAGTCACGCGGGGCCGAGACTGGTGGGAGCCCCACAGACCCGGGCTGTCTGTCGCAGAGAGGGAAGGGCCCAGGGCCAGGCAGCACAGCAAGATGGCTCTGTTCCCCCCACCGTCCCGGGAAGCTGAGTCTTCTGCCCAAGAACAGAAGAAGGGAGGGCAAGCCTCCCAGGAGAGGCCTGCAGCGGGCAGCTGGGGACCTGCCCTCACTGCCACCTTGGCCAGAGCAAGGGGCAGGGGCACCAACCAAGGTGGTGGGCTTCACTTGGCCAGCCTGGTGTTTTCTGTCATTTCTTTTGTTTTATTAATTCCCAATTCTTTTTAATTTATTCATTTTTAGAGAGAGGAAGGGAGGGAGAGGAACATCAATGTGTAGTGGCCTCTCATGCGCCCACTACTGGGGACCTGACCTGCAACCCCAGCACATGCCCTGACTGGGACTCGAACCTGCAACCCTTCAGTTCACAGGCTGGCACTCAGCCCACTGAGCCACATGAGCCAGGGCTCATTCCCAGTGTTTTTAAACGGAAAGATTTCACATTGCAGGTCCACATTCTCTACTTTTCCTGAAGCACTGGGAGAACCGGCAACTCCAGGCCCAAACTCACACTGGGTCCCGGCCACACTCAGCTGGCCTGGGCAGTGGCCACCCGCCCTCCCTGGTCACAGCCCAAGGGCTCCATCTTGTTTCCTCACATCAGCTTGCTTTACCCGTATTCGTGCCTCCCTTCATGGCCTGGAGGCCCTCAAGTGTGACATTGTCCCAGAGGCCAGCCGCCCCATCCACTACCAGTGCCCCTCCCTTTGCCGTCTGTTTCTGCACCACCCTCACTAATGCTGGATCTTGGGTCTCTGCTTCCGGTGCCAACGGATGCCAGCCCTCCCCAAGGCCGCACGTCCCCCGAAAGTGAGACACGGTGCCCAGGCTGGGGCCCGAGGCTGAGAGGCCCTGGCACACTGCGCAAGGGCGGGGTGCACCCCTGTGTCGCCTGTCCTCAGCACCCCAACCTTCCAACCTGGGTCCCGCTTCTCAATTATGGGCCCTCTGGTCTGGAAGGGACTAGTACTTCTCCAGCACCCACAGAGGGCCTTGCACAGAGGGAGGAGGGTTATCTCAGCAAATCCTCCCAGATGACCACAGATTAAGTCCTACTCCATTCTTGTGGAGGGGATCGCAGGCCTGCCTACGCGGACACGTTAACCAGCAGCTTCCCCTCCCAGTCTTGTCCCCGCCCGATTCCACAACTTGTAACCACTGCCACCCCCCAGCTGGGTTGAACCCAAGATCCTGGTCAGTTCCCTGGGCCTCCAGTTTTAAGACTTACTCCTCCCCCGAAAGGCCTGCTCCTCCCCTCTCTTCTGCTGTCCCTACCCACCATCATCCGCCTGGGGAAAAGCTTCCCCAGCCCCACCCCTGATTAGCCGTGTTATGGGCCCCAGTCATCTGCCTTCCTACACCTCTCAAAGACCAACCCCTGCATCCTTCTAAAGAGCTTTGCGGCCCAGCTCTAAGGAGAAACAAAAGCCAGCTGAGGAATTAAGACAAAGAAATCTCCCTGGCTGGTGGTGTGGCTCAATGAGTTGAGTGCCGGCCTGCGAACCGAAGGGTTGCTGGTTTGATTCTCAGTCAGGGCTGTGGGCCATGTCCCCTGTTGGGGGCACAGGAGAGGCAACTGCACACTGATGTTTCTCTCCTTCTCTCCCTCCCATCCCCTTTCTCTGAAAATAAATACAAAAATTTTTTTAAAGACATCTGGTCCTGACTTCTCTCCAGACTAGATTCTGCATGATTTTTTCTGGGTCTCAACTCCCAGCTTTAAAGGCCAAGAGCGTGGCCAGCTTGAGTTCCCCTAGCCCCCACCCTACACACCCACCCACCCACCTGGAAGACGCGGTAGGAGCCCAGTAGGAAGTCTCAGGTCTCCGTGGTCCTGCCCTGGGGTTCGGCCACCCTGCGCTGGGTCAGGAAGAACAATCCCTCAGCACCTGTCCAATCTGACCTTTGCACCTGTTTCCTTGGCACCCAAGAGCACCAGGCTGGAGATCTCGAGGACAGCCCTGGACTTGCCACGTCAGGAGGCTATGACAGATGAAGCCAGTGATAGGGAGGAGATGTCAGTCCTTCCAAACCACAGGGATCTGCAACCCAGCTCTCCACTGTGGGCATCTCAGTGACTGCGCATCAGGTCCAGACACCAGCCCAGCACGATCTGCTCCCCGAGGCCTTAGCCCTGTGTTCCCACTGCTTGGTACCCTTTCCGCTCAGATACCTTGTGCTCATTTCCTCGCCCCCCTCTGGTCTTGCCTCTCAAGTCACCTTCATGGAGAAGCCCTCTAGTCCTTCCGGTGTGAGATTCTAACTCCCCTAGGGCACTGCCTCCCCCCTCTCCCTGCCTCTTTTTTTCCTGGCACTTTATCACACGGTCTAGCATATTCCATATGGTACTCATTTGAATTTTTGGGGGGTGGGTCTGAGTCTCCCCCTAGAATATAAGTTTCATGAAGGCAGGGAGTTAATGCAATCTGGGGACACCGCCGTGTCACCAGTGTCGAGCATGGCGTCCAGCACACAGGCCATAGTGAGTGAGCGCTCACTGCATGCATGAACAGGTGCGCTGTGGGGGGACAGCCTCTGCCCTCTGACGTCAAGGACCGTGACTTTACTGAGCACCTACTGTGTGCCAGGCCTCTACGAGACCCATCACCTGCACTGACTCACACAGCCCTCACATCCACCCACAGTGGGCGTAGCAGCCTGGCAGAGGCCTGTGCTTAGCCACGTCCCCCAGGGCGGTGCAGAACACGGTTCTGAGACAAGTCCCTATGCCCCTGCCTCAGACTCCCGAGCCCCTCTACTGGAGAAGCAGCCCTGGGCCCCAGGCAAGAGTCACAAGGGCCCACGGGGCTCCTTTGATCCAACTCCATCATCCTATGGGCAGGGAGGCCGAAACCCAGGCAGCCTTGCTCAAGGTCACAGCTGGACCCCAAGACAGTGGCCCCCCATGGTGAAGAGGCTGCCTTCAAACGCTGATTCTGCCACGGTTTAACTGTGTGACCCCCGGAGAGTTCCTTACAAACTCTCTGAGCCTCATTTGTAAGTGGGGGTAATATAGAGGGCCATCCC
>PVKM010027668.1:0-18668 GCA_004027735.1 Carollia perspicillata
CCAGGCGCGAACCCCACGCGCCCGCAAGGCTCTGCGGACGCCCCAAAGCTGCCGACGCCCTTTAGCTGCCGGCGGGGGAGGAGCCGCGGTAGCGGGAGTTCGTCCTCAGAAATACCGTGCGTGTGAGCACCCCCAGTCTAAAGGGAGATCAAAAATGGGTTTGGAAGAGTTCAAATGCTCTTGGGGAGCAATGCTTCAATTTTAGGGTTGATTTTGCTTTTTCCCTACTTTTTTAAACGTATAATTTACATAGAATGTTACATTAGAATGAAATGAAAATTTCATGGGTCCACAGTGTAATGGTTTTGACACATACACCGATGCAACCACCCAAATTAAAACATTTTCACCCCCAAAAGTGCCCTCTGCCCCACGCAAGTTTATCAGGAGTTATTCTGATTCTATTGCTATAGGTTAGATTTGCCTTTTCTGGAAATTCATGAGTACGTTCTCTCTTAGGGCTTTCTTTTTTTAGATAGAGAGGGAAACATGGACGTAAGAAATATTGATCCGTGATTGCCTCTCACACGCACCCCAACTCGGAGGAACCAGCGACCTTTCTCTCTGCAGGTCAAGGCTCAATGGGGGAACCTTTGACTTTCGGCTCTACGGGTCAACGCCCAACCGAGCCACACCCCCAAATCAAGATTCCGGCTTTTTCCACTTCCTTTGTATTTTTGCCACTCACCCGTTTTATTTTTTTATTGTTGAATAGTACCACAATTTGTTTATTCATTCACCAGTTGAAGGGCATGTGGGCTAATATAAAAGTTTAGGGCTAATATAAAAGATGCTTCCATAAACATTCATGTGCATGTTTTCATTTCTGTCACGTAAGTACCTAGGAGTGGAATGGCTAGGTAAGGTAGGTGCAAAGTCTCAATGCTTCCCTTGCCTCTGGGTGCTTTCTGGCAAGTTCTCTCCTTACCTGAGGGTCCACTTCCTATCCAGCCATACAGCAACTAAGCAAGTGTCTGTTACTGGCGTTAACCGAAGATCGTCCCAGAGCCGCCTACTCTGACCACAGTCCACTGCTCTAGCAACTTTTCAAATGTCCCATGTTTTCATTCTAAATAATTAACCTTAAAAATCTGAAATCTTAGCTTTGCGCTAATTATATCCATGCCGTACAATTTTCTACTGTAGACACTGAACAACCAAGAACATTTTCAACACTGATAAGAACTAAAGAGTAACTTTTGGCAAGTAGCGCTAAAAAACACAGTCCATGTTGCGAGAAAGGAAACACATGTAAGACCTTTTTAAAACAGAAAATAAATTCATAGGCAAGTTGAATCAAAAAACCTGAAATTGAAATCATATTAATTTCCTGAAAAAGATCAAGTTTCCAGTGAGTCTCCAAGTAAGTTTTAATTGCCAAACAGTAAAGTCACTTTGAATGACATCCTTAATTACTTTGCATTTAATTTGCATCTATGTGGGTGCATCTGTGCACCCACACTCCAAGACCTTAAGCCACTGTTAAAATCTTACTGTTAAAATCACAACTCACAACTAAAGAGTTGCTTGTGAAATTCTTTTGCAAAGCTCCAGGCTGAACCTTGTCATTTCAAGTACAAGACTAAATATATACTAAAAGAAAAAATGAATGAAAAATTGCACAGATAAAGTAAACAGGCTCTGGGTGGATTCTTGACGTGACGCCAGATCCCATATATCCTGAACATAAGTAAAATTAAATCCCATTCCTGATTACCCTAATGCGATAGGTTTACAATAGTTATCTACACAAGTGTATTTTTAACACGGTAATAATGAACTGGATGAGAAAATTAAAGGAATATCTATGATATAAAAGGCCATTATTTTGAAGTAAGACAAAGCAATTCATACTACAGTTTCAATTATGCTTAAAAGATGACTGGGCCCTGGCTAGGTGGGTCAGTTGGTTGCATCATGGTCCCCTACACCAAAAGGGTTGCAGTTCGATCACCAGTCTGGGAGCACAAGAGAAGCAATCGATTGATATGTCTCTCTCACTCTCTGTCTCTAAAATCAATTTTAAAAAAATCCTGAAGTGAGGATTAAAAAGTATATAACTGGAATGAAATATAAAATGTATCAAAATAATAATGATGAATGTAGGACCATAGGAGACTTTCTTTCTAAATCTTTTTAATTTTTATATCATGGTTGTTATATTTTTATAGGAAAACAAATGATAAACAGTTCAATAAGGAACATGTACTTTAAACTGTAAATTAAAATAAAATTTTTATTCAAGGCATCTTTTAAAATTACAGCATATTTATTTTTATGCTGTTAACTCTGCCAAACTACAACTTAGCCATATGAAGCATAAAACACTTCAAAATCTGAATGTAAACCACATTTTAACAACAAAAAGCAGTCTTCACACACCTTAAATTTCAAATGCCAATGTATTTTGCCCAAGTACATAGCTTATATCAAAAGAACATTTTAAATATTTCTATAGTAAATAGTTGTAGTAATTTCTTAAAATTTTCAATTATACAAGTAAAAAATGTTTGTGAATATAACTATTATAATTGACAAAAGCTGACCAGAGAAATAAAAACCATACTTTTGAAGGTCTTACATTTTATTATTTTTGAATTGACAAGTATTTGTATTTTTTAAATTCTTACTGCCTTTCTTTCTTTATGTAATTTCATTAAGTTTAATTTCCTAAGACGAGTAAGTGTTGCTTCTTATAGTTCATTTAAGTCATACTTAGGAGGGAAAATCTAGGAAAAATGTTGAAACCTAAACCAAGAAAAGTCAATGCTATAGTCTCTCACTGTGCTTGTAAGTGCTCCAAGTTAAAATTCTATATATCAGGTTACAAACAAAATTCTTAGACCATTACAAATATAAATTTTCTTGTTACAAAAACATCTTTCAAGATTTGTAATTAACTGTACTGAGGATTACATTTGTAAAGTATGTCCTCATCATGCACATTATTTATTACTATCATCTTCCAAACTTTAGCTCCTTTCCAAGACATTTACATGACTCCCCTTCCCCATTGCTACATACGTGAAACTGTGTGACTGTAACTCATTGGGATTTGGGGAGAAAGAAGCCTACCTTTTAGATAATGTTTAAACTACATATGTAGGCTATCACTTCAATTAAAAAAAGAATAAAAAAGGCGCTGAAGAGCCCATGTTTCCCTCTATTATTCTGAGGTTTACTCCAATTAAGCAATCCATAAAAAATTACCATGTTATGTATGCTATTTAGTTCCTGCTTAAACAAAAGCTAAAATGATGGATATTTATACCTACATAAAGGAGGTGAACTGCTTACTTAGCTCTTGATTTTTATATTCATGCTTCAGTACATAAAGTGGTGTTTAAAAACTTCATCTACTTGGAAAAAATGGTTTAAAACCATCACGCAAGTTAACACACGTGCAGTTAATTAAAACTATTCCAGAAACCTACTTATTTGAGTAGCTAATACTTTCTGCAGTGTTTAACTGATAGCTAAATTTAGTGAGCACAAGTAGCTTGGCATGTTATTCTGAAAAGCAAGGTAGCTTTATGCACTGAAAATATAAATAGGAGGCTTTCATTTGCTAATTAATTCTAAACAAGCAGTACAATTAAAATTTAGTGTTAACAAAAGATTTAAAACAGTTCACTACAAAACAACCCTGTAGATGTCCATTTTATTAATAATAATCCAAGTGCCAAATCTCATTACAGGGCTCATGTTTAAAAAAAAGAAAGAAAGAAATTACCAGGTTTACCTAGACTTTGCAAGATTAATCACTCAACTTCAGCAAATGAGAAATATGAAATGTGCAAAAGTTCCCTAGTTAACAAGAGAGAGATGACAAGTGCTTTTCAAAACTAAACATCATAGTATATATAAAGCCTCATAAAGATAGAATAGAATAAGACTGATTTTACTCCAATTTTGAAAATTCTGAACCATTATGCATCTTACCAAGATCCTCAGATACCTATTTTTCCTCCAAAGTCCGTAACTTAGGACATCTTCCAAAATAGTCAGTTCTCCACTTCTCTATTATTGTTAGTCACACTATTTTGCAATTTAAAAATATACATCTCACATACACCTTACATTTTCTTGCTTCAGTGTTTACAGTATTGTTAAACATACTAATATACATTGTTAAAAATGATCTTATAAATAATCTATCTTAACCTTCTTTGGCTACATGTTCGATTCTGTTTTTTAATAAAAGTGTCTTATTCAAAAAGTGCTTCCTGTGAGAACTGCTTCCAATGAATGCATCAAACTTGCAAAATCTAGCTTCCCACAATATGTAGTTTCCTACCCTGTACTAGAGGTCCCATATTTACAAAATATTTTAAACTTTACAACAACCCATTACCATATTTTTAAAAGTGCAATTCTCTCTCACCCCATATTCCAGGGCAATGACATTCTTCATAAATTTCTACAGAATAGCAGCCTATGATAAGCAAATAAGGTGCTTAGCTTATGCCCAGGGATCTATGTTTGGTACGCTGGGCGGTACTTTTGTACAGTGGAAAAGTCAAGTGTGCAGGCTACTGGCGCAGTGGCGCCCCCGTCAGGTTGGCGAGCTCTATGAGAGCGAGGGCTCCATGCAGGCGCTCTCGCTGCTCCTGCAGCCTGCGCTGGGCACCGCTCTTCTCATCGTCCTCCTCGTCAGATTGAAGGTATTCCAGAGGGTCCTGCTGCTCCTGATCAGCCTTTTGAGCGAGCTTGCCTTTCAAGGTTGGGGTACGCTGCTCCCTTGTTTCCCAATACCTATGGAAAATGCATCTGCATTAGTTAAATGGTATACCTGACATTTTTAAATGTTTACCTTTCTGAAAAGGATTCTTTACCATGGTATTAAATATGTTTCTGTTTAAAAAGTTATAAAGTGATTTCACATATATATTACATATCTTTCTCATTACCGAGGAAAAAAATTCAAGTTCAAGAGAGATTTTCTCAGATTTCCAAAATCAAAAACTGACAGTGCTGGGTCTCATACTCAACCCTCTAATCACGTGTTTCTAGCTGCCTTAAAGGTTATATGTAAAATGCACTAAAGTATAGAAATAGTAGAACAAATGTCCATTAGAAACCTATTTATCCTATCCAGAGATAACTAAGAAACTTTAAACCCACAAAATATGCCTTACAGATTAATCTGTAACACAGAGCTTGGTCAAAAATTTAAGAGCACCACCATTATTCTATTTCATGGCCAACTGGTCATTCATAGGAGAAAATACAAATGTTCCACCTTTTTTGGTAACTAAAGAAATGCATATTTAATGACAGTATCATTATATCCAAAACTGTCCATACAAAGACTTGCACATTAATGTTCTTAGTAACTTTCTGTGTAATAGCCAAAAATAACCCAATACCCACCAACAGATGAATGAATAAAAAACAAGTTGAGGTATATCCATATAATGGATTACTACTCAGCGATAAAAAGGAATGAACTATTGATAAAGTCAACAACATGGATAAATCTCAAAATAACTACATTGAGTGAAAAAAGCCAGACAACCAGGGAATGCATACTGTATGGCTTCACTTGTATAAAACTCTAGAAAATGCAAACTAGCTTATAGTGACAGAAAGCAGACCAGTTATTTGGGGAGGAGGTGGGAAAGAAGGGCTGGGATGAGGAATTACAAAGGGGCCTGAGGAAACTGTTGAAGTGATAGATATGTTCACTACCTTGATGGTGGTGATGATTTCACAGATATGCACATATGTCCAAATGTATCAAATTGTACACTTGAAATATGTACAATTTATTGTATGTCAATTATATCTCAGTAAAGCTGTTTTTAAAATTAGATACAAAAAAGTACAAACACTAGATTTCAGCAACTTCACACTACTCATACTGGAAAAGTTTTGGCAATACTCAGAGGTATAAAAAATAAATTTAAATAGTTCATTTTGACTTGAAGGACAGCTAGAAAAGGAGACTGACAAAAGGTAAGTTTAGCCAGCTCTGCAGGGACCCAGTAATGAAGATCTTTGAATACTGTAATACAGGGTTTAGGCTTCATGCTGAGGATCACATTAGCATTTTAGAAAGATCCCTCTGGCAGCAGCATGGAGAATGGATTGAAAGAGATAAAGGGGCTGAATCTGAGAGTTGTTGAGGTGGATTCCAAAAGTTGGTCACTGAGTTGATGGGAAAGGATAGAGACAAGGATGACCGACAAGTTTCTGGCTTGGACAAAATTAGAGATAATAATGGGGTGGTGGAGGCCAGCCAGGAGGAGGAAGAAAAAGGTACAAAGTGTTATAGTAAGCACAACAGACATAATCCCTGCCCTTGTAGACTTTACAGTCCTGCGGGGAAGATAGACAGACACTGAATGAAACAATAACTATATGACGAAGGTTTTGAAAGGGAAGATATGATGTTATAAAAGCATCTATTAATTGAGTTTAACCTTATTTGTTTTGGGGGTTGGTGAGCAGGTTAGGGAAGAACCTCCTGAAGTGATGTTTAACCTGAGTAAGAAATGAAGAATAAGCCAAGTGGCTAAATGAAGAGGGAAGTGAACATATTCTGCAGAGGCAGCAAGGAGCACAGAGGCCCAGAAACCATAGGGAAAATGGTACTAAGGAACCAGAAGCCCGGATGGCTGGAGACAGTTGCATTGCCAGAGAAAGGCAGAGCTCCACCAGCACACTCAGGGGTTCCAGACCTTATCCCAAGTGCAGAAGAAGCTGATGAAGCTCGAGAGTGGCACAATTAGCAGCTGGTGGTTTGTATAAGAGAGATGACTCTTTAAATCAAAATATCCTTAGAGAAGTTCTTTAATACTGCCTCCTCCCACCTTGTTGCCTTTAAAAAAATTTAAACTGGGTGCTTTTTGGAACTTCAGAAAAACATCTCTCAATATATATCTATATCCATACATATCTGTATATATAGATACATGAGGCTCTATGGAGATAGATACCCCTATAACAATCAGCACATATTTAATTCTAGTATAAGAAAATAAAGAGGAGTTACACTAATAATAAATAAAATATGTATAAAACATTCTTTTAAAAATGGGGAAAACTTGCTTTTAAAATAAATTGTGGTCTGGGCACTCAAGACTAATATCATATAGAAGTTTTCTATCACACACAGATCCTCGTAACACTCCTAACAATTATGTGGCTTAAGAAAATAAAGCACCATTTCAAGTTATTTTATCTCATAAAATGTGTGTAAAAGCTACTTATTTTAAAAGAGAGAACTGTAAAGTCCCCAGCATCAGCCCATATACTGGGTGGTATTCTGCAGTGGACTCTAGGAAGAGCCTTACTTTGCCAACCACTCGGCAGCAGCCTGGTTGTCCACAGTCTGGTGCTTACTGAGAGCATCAGTGGGCTCCTCCCGCTTCAGCCTGGCATAAGGGTGCTTCGGACAGTGGCGGTTGGCATGGGTGAATCTGCTAAGGCAGCCTTCAAAACACAGAGGGAAACACTCATCAGAATCTGGACATCCAGCACACACGGAAAATGTTCAGTTTTGCTGATAACCAAGAAAAATAAATTAAGATGATGAGATTTAGCATTCCATAAATTAGAGGAGGGGGAAAAACCCTAAGTACAGTATTTTATCAATGCTAGTGAGGGGGATGGGAGGCTGGCTCTTTCACCTCTTGGTCATCACATTATAAATGCAGTGAACCCCACTGGAAGTGATTCATTGGCATGAGTCATAAAAATCTTCAAACCCTCTGATCCTGTAATTCTATTCTTGAATCTATCAGAAGACAACATCCCAAAAGACAAACAAAGCTTTCAGTAGGAAAACATGACCCTCAGCTTTGTTAGTAACAAACACATTTTTAAAACAAATTAAATATCCAATATTCAACAATGAGGCAATCATTGTGTACAGCTGACCCTTGAACAATGTGGGGGATTTGGGGCAAATATCCAGATATAACTAGTATATGCTTAAACAAATTCACTAGATGAAAAAGCCTATAAACATTTGTAACAATTGACAATAATCAAGAAAACCATAGAGCTACAGAACAAAATGGTATTTAATTTCAATTATAACTGCATAAGAATGTTCAGAAGAAAAATATCCTAAGAAACTGTGATAAGAGATTATGAAAATCACTTAAGTAATAAGAAATTACTAATAGTGGCAGTGTTAAGATGGTAAAATTTCCCCCTTCACTGAAAATGTACATAATATGCTTACTTCAGTTTAATAGTTAAAAGGTTTAAATCCAAACTAAAAGCCTATTTCTAAAGGCTGTGGATTTTTCTACTGTCTACAACTGCATATAGTATTTTAAATTACCCTTTAAGTTTTTCACCTAAAAAGAATACTTATTTTAAAAAATCAATCTGTTCCCAGAAATTGAGCATGGTGTTTTCTAAAATCTTTTTTTAAAGATTTTATTATTTATTTTTAGAGAAAGGGGAAGGGAGGGAGAAAGAGAGGAAGAGAAACACAGGTGTACACGAGAAACATCAATTGTTGTCTCTCTCGAATGCCCCCAGCTGGGGGGCCAGCCTGCAAACCAGGCATGTGCCCTCACTGGGAAGCCAATGGACAACCTATTGGTTTGCAGGACAACACCCAACCCACTGAGCCACAATAGTTAGGGCTGTTTTTTAAAATTTTTATCAAAAAAACCCTCCAAAAAAATTCAAGCAAAAGATATTTTAACTAATTCACAACTAGTTATTATATAAACCTAACTTCTAACATCATACCATTTTCTGAACAAACAAAAGGTTTCTCTCCGGTGTGAAGACGCTGATGCGTTTTGAGCTGTCCACTTTGAACAAAGGCTTTGCCACAGTCTGGATAGTCACACAGGTAGGGTCTCTCACCTAAGTAGATAGATGTTATACATTATTTCTGAGACAATTAGGCAAGAAGAAGAAGGCCAGGTATAGAACATCAACCTTTATATAGATCATGACTTCAAACAGCAATAAAACACATCAACCTCTACAGAGCGGCAAGTGAATATGCCAAAGACAGCCCTTCACTGATATCAAGCAACTATCCACTTGGAAGCACAGTATTTTTTTCAGGCCTTGAACTTTCAGGTACCCAAGTTCAAATCCTTGAAGTTTTATCATCTTCAGTTGATCCCATATTTTTTCTCCCCATAATCAAAATCACAAACTCTTGCTGGTTCTTTAAAGTGTCTCCCATTCCTACTTCCCACTGCAACTTCCCCTGGCTGACTGGAAGCTCCTCCACCTAGAACAAACCCTGGCTAAACCCCCTAGTCAATCCACCTGCACAACACTTCAAAAGTAGCTGGCACATAACTCTTGCTTTTGCCATAGCAACTACCCCTTAAATCACCTAAACCCTACTACACTCCTTAGACAAACAAAAATTATCTGCTGACTTCTAAATATCCTCTAAAATCTGCAATGTAACTACTGGGCTTGGGGGCAGGGTTTATCTTTACTTCACCCCTGAGAGTTAGAGGCAGGGGTAGACAAGAGGCAGTTCCTCATCTTGCTCTACTCCTTGCAAATCCTATCTTCTCTGCCCATTCAAATCTTCTCAGTCCTGTAGGCTCAAATGAAACTCACTCTACCTCAAAATAATGGAGCTCTGTATCCTGTCACTAACTTAGTATCGTATGTTGTTCATGTATCATGGTACTCTTTACACAAAGATGCATAAGACCTTGTACTCCATTTCGATTCCTATATTCGACACAGTGCTAGGCTGGACAAAGTGCTCAAATATGTTGCTCAATCATAATTATTTTTTGAAAAAATATTCTTTGATTAAGTTATATTTTGGTTCTTCCAATATGATTAAAAGAACACTAATTAGTCCTCTCTAAATTTCTCATTGTTTAGAAATGTACTAAATGGTTGTGATAATTGGACACAAGTTCACAAAACACAGGAGATGGGGAATTATTTAAAATAGTAAGAGAAAAGCTTTTTACAAAGCGTACACTATTAGAGCTTAACTACACCATGGAGATCTTGGACCCAGTTTCCTGATATACAGTGTTGTAGGCAGACTCCTGGAAGTAGCCTGGAAGTATCGTATCAGGTGACACAGAGTAGGTGGGTGATCAGAACTGGGACTGAGGGATCTTTTCGTTATGCCATATGGTCTTGAAGCTTTTCTACACTGGCAAAATGTACTCTACAACCAGTTTCTTGGCAATATTTCAGACTAATTAGATTTTTTGAAAATTCAAAAATTCACTAAATAATTATTTTTACTGAACTGTACCTAAAATCAAAACTTCTTGGCCACCACAGTTTATGATCCAAAATTTAAACTTTACTTTTTCAGGGATTTAGCTAAGAAAACTATATTCTAGCATAACATTAAAATACATCTTTTCAAAAACTAAAAGGAGAGGGATCAAGCAAAAGAGAAAGAGAACTCATACACATAGACAACAGTGTAATGACTGTGGCAGAGAGAAAGGGAAGTGGGTGGAGGTGGAAGAGGGTTGGGGGGCTAACTGGTAATGGGAAAAATACAATAAGAAATGAACTTTAGTCCTGGCTGATGTAGCTCAGTGGACTGAGCACAGGCCTGTGAACCAAAGGACCACGATTTGATTCCCAGTCAGGGCACATGCCTGGGTTGCAGGCCAGTTCCCATCCCAGCAGGGGACGCACGAGAGGCAACCATACATTGGTATTTCTCTCCCTCTCTCCTTCCCTTCCCCTCTAAAGGTAAAATAAATAAAATCTTAAAAAAAAAAGAAAGGAACTTTAAAAAAACTAAAAGGAAAAAAAAAACAGGTGATAGCCATAAAAATAGTAGAAAAAATAGGGGACTAGAATTAAAACTCCAAGGTCTACACCAGCAGTGCCCAAGAGAAATGAAGTGTAAACCACTTCTAGTAGCCACATTTAAAAAGGAAAGAAAAATGGGTGAAATTAATTTTTGTAAAGATTTTATTGATTTATTTTTTTAGAGAGAGAGGGGAAAGGAGAGAGAAAGAGAGGGGGAGAAACACCAATGTGTGAAAGAAACATCGATCTGTTGCCTCTCACACCACACCAACCAGGGACCTGGCCCACAACCCACGCACAAGCCACGACTGGGAATCAAATCAGTAACCTTTCAGTTCACAGCCCAGCGCATGACCCACTGAGCCACACCAGCCAAGGCTGGGTGAAATTAATTCTTATAATATATTTTATTTAACCCAATATATCTAAAATATTGTACTTCAAATATTGCATAGATATATATTTTAGATACATTTCAGATATATAATCAATATAAAAATTATTAAGGACATCATTCACTCTTTTTCAATACTAAGTGTATTTTACACATATTGTGCATCTCAGCTCAGACTAGGCACATTTCAATTGCTCAAGAGTGAATGTGCTACCATAATGGCCAGCACTGCTCTCGACTTCAGGATGTGAGTGGTTATAAGGTTATAAGGATGAGTGGTATTTGGTTTTCAGTACCTCAGCTTCCTCACCTGTAAATTATTAGATACCATAATTAGAACCATAAGTCTCTTTCTGAGGCCAACTTTCTCTGTGGAAGAATAAAGACTTTCTGTATACTATTTTATTTGTTCACTTTTTATATGGTATTTTAAACCCAAGTCTAATTTCTCTACACAAAGAAAGATGTATGATGGTCTTGAAATAGGTACCTACAAATACATTTAATTTTGAAAAGTTATACTTCACCTTAGTCTTAATGGCTAAGTGAAACACACTCATGGCACACTGGAAGCTCTGGAAATTTTATTAAAAACTCGACAATTACTATTTTAGTATATAACTGACAAATCAGTTTAAACAATTATACAGACAAGGGCATATCAAGTAAAATTCAGATAGAAAGATAGAACTAAATTTAGTAATAAGATTCCTATGATTACTAAATTACCCTGTAACTTTAGAAGTCATATGGTTCAGAAAGCTATCCCTCTCCAACAAAAAAGAAACTGACTTACTTGTAACACAGTGAAATGCTTCCTCTCTCTGTTGCCCTTTGGCTAATAGTTCCTGCTACAGATATAATTAACTAGAGGAATTCTACTTAAGGCTTGAGTTTTTGCAAGAGTAGCCCCCTGGCATAGAGGGTGCTTCCCCTAACCCTGAAGGGTGGGATATATGTACAAAGTAATGACTGTTTCTCAAAGATTCACAGAAGTCTCCAAAATTGGACTCAAATCAGCAGGGGTGAGGGTAAGGATCCCGAGGATCCATGGACCAACCAGGAAGGAAGGGATTGAGAAAATTCACACTCTTGTTTGGATCTCTTTCAAGACCTACCTGTCTAGAGCACGCACCCACCCCTTGTCTCACACATCCTCCCTTCCAATTCCAGATTGTCTGGGGGTTGGGGTAGAGGGATAAAGCAATGAAGAAAAAGGACTCATAAGCAGGAACAACAGTGGGGTGATTTGGGGTGGAGGTGGTAGAGGGACTAAGGAGGATAAATGGTAGTAGAAAAACATACAAGAAAGAAAAAATGTATTTGAGAATTTTCCCATCTCCTCAAGCTGGCCTTCTCAATCAATAAACCTTTCCTTACTCTGAATTCTCATCTGTTGAATATTGGCCTTTCTTTTGAAGTGGCAGGCACAGGAGGAACCTAGGTCCTATAACACACACAGTGCCTACTTTTAAAAAATATAATAAGGAAATGTAAGGCAACTAAAAAATCAATGTATAAGCCTAAACATCAAATCAGCTTTCTGTTAGGTATTATTTTTGACATTCTCTAAAATTTGCACAACTTACCTGTATGAGTCCTTTTGTGAGCCTGGAGCGATTTCTCCCGTGGAAACACCCTGTTACAGATGTTACAACGAATTCTGCTGGACGAATGCTCTCCTTCATTTATTAAATCCCGGACAGTATCTGCTCTGGGTCTACCACGTCGAATACCATCCTGTTAACAGTATGTATAAACATTAATATATTTCTTGGACTCCACTCATTAAAGCAAAATATCATAAGTAATTTTTAGAAATCTTTCTTGAGTGACATCACCAAAAAAAATGGCAGAGTAGTTTCAAGGACCCATCCCTCCACAGATCACTGAAAAATCGAGCTGTCAAAATCAACTTTGTCACAACTCCATAAAATGGAATTCACAGTAACTCAGTGAACAATTTGCAGAGTTTTTTACTCGCCCTTGCCCCTCTTCCCTACTACAAGGTAGTCTTGGAGACAGCAGCTTTCATTCTTAGCGTGGGAACCTAGTCCCTGGTTCCTGAGAGAGCAGAGCAGATCTTATTATGAAAGAACTGTGTCCGTTTGACCTGACTTGGGGCTACCTGAAGGGCTGAGGCAAGGTGCTTGCTTGTCTTTGTTTTGCCTAACTTAGAACTCTCAGGGTAGAAAAGCTGCTACACAGAGTTCACTGTTCAAAACCCTTGTAAGGGAAATGACAACTTGCTGCCACCTGGGGCAAAAGAATTCAACTGAGGCAAAGAAATATGCCATGAGCCTGGGAGGAAAAAACTGGACTAGCGTTCCTTTGGGAAATTACAGCACTGAAGAGTGCTCATGAATCCTAGAGACAGATATTTAGAAAGCCACACACTTGACCAGGGCAGGAAGCATGCTCAGAAAAGACCTGAAAAGACACTAAGCTTTCACCTTTGGCTGATCAGAGACTCAGCACAAGTAGGAAATTAAGGCTAAGGCAGAGTTATAAATAGTGTGGCTAAGCAGTAAAAAAAGAGAAATAGTACAAAGCCATTCTGCAAAAATTAGAAGTTTTTTCCCCTTTCTTTTTTGGCTCCAGGCATTCAAGGAGATCTCTCTCAAAATATGAGCTGACCAGACTTTAGCTAAAGAAACAGATTTTAGACAACAAAATAGTTTACAAAAATAGTCTAGAAAAGTTGTCAAACAAATACAATACACAATAAAATCAAATTCCGAGGAGAAAGAAGAACCTGATTTCCAGAATTACCACACTATAATATTCAAAATATTCAGTTTTCAAGAAACTATAAAACATGCAAAGAAACAAAATGTGGTCCATACAAAAAGGAAAAATTAATAAAACAGATAATAGTGTTACTAGACAAACACTTTAAAAGGACAAAAAATAACAGGAAATCAGGAGAACGTGGTTTCAACAAACAGAGCATATCAATAAAAACAAATTTTTTAAAAAAAATAGAAATACTGGAGCTAAAACAAACAATAGCTAAAATGAAATTTTTCTCTACAGAGTTTTAATGGCAAATTTGAAAGGGCAAGAAGAAAGAATCAATAAATTTAAAGATAAGTCAACTTAAATTATCCAGTGGGAAAAAATAATTAACATAGCCTAAGATACCTGTAGAACATCATATGTTTTAGTATTCAGGCTATAACAAAATAGCATAGATTGGGTAACTTATAAACAACAGAAATTTATTTCTCACAGTTCTAGAATCTGTAAAGTCCAATATCATGGTGCCAGCACAATCATATAAGGGCCCTCTTCCTGGTTCATAGCCAGTGCCTTCTCACTGTGTCCTCATGTGGTAGAAAGAGAAAGGGATTTCTCCAGAACCTCTTTGATAAGAGTTTTCATGACCTAAGTATCTCCCAAAGCAGATCTCCTTTAAGAAGATGATACTTATCTCCTAAGTATCATCTTTACAGGTCAGAATCTGAACACACAAATTTGTGGGGTAGGGGACACAAACACTGAGACCAAGTATACCAACATACACATAATTGGAGACCCAGAGGCAAGAAAGAAAGGGGCAGAAAGAATATTCGAAGATATAATGGCTGCAACCTTCCCAAATTTGTAAGACAAAATTCTAAACATCCAAGAAACTCAATGAACCTTTTTTTTTTTTTAATTTTTAGAGGAGAAGGGAAGGAGAGAGGGAGAGAAATATCAATGTATGGTTGCCTCTCTTGCGTCCCATGCTGGGAACTGGCCTGCAACCTAGGCATGTGCCCTGACTGGGAAACGAACCGGGATCCTTTGGTTCCCAGGCCCGCTCTCATTCCACTGAGCTACGCCAGCCAGGTCAATGAACTTTATTAAGAATAAACAGAGAGATACACACTAAGACACATTAAATCAAACTATCAAAAGACAAAAGACATAGAGAGACTCTTGAAAGCAGCATGAGAAAAGCAGTTCATCATATACATGGAGTCCATAGATAAGATTAATAGCTGATTTCCCAGGAGAAACCATAGAAAGCAGTGGGATGAAAAAACAGAAGTCAACCAATCCTATATTCAACAAAACTATCTTTCAAAAACAAAGAAATTAGCCCTGGCTGATGTGGATCAGTTGGTGGGAGCATTGAACCATGCTCAATGGTCACTGGTTCAATTCCTGGTTAGGGTATATGATCCCAGGTCCACAAACCAACTGATGTTTTTCTCTCACACCAATGTTTGTTTCACTGTCTTTCTCTCTCCCTTCCTCTCTAAAAGCAATGAAAAAATGTCCTTGGGTGAGGATAAAAAAAACAATAAGAATAAAAAATAAAGAAATTAAGCATTCCTACACAAACAAATGCTGGAAGTATTCATTGCTAGGAGGCCTGCCCTACAATAAATCTCAAGTTCTTCAGGCAGAAATGAAAGGACACTAGACAATAACTCAAAACTAGATAAAGAAATAAAAAACACCAGTAAATGTAACTATGTAAGTCAGAATTATTGTGTTTTGGCTTATACTTCCTCTTTTCTTCCCTGTAATTTAAAATTCGAATGCCAAATGTATTAAAAATTATAAATCGGCATTAATGGGAACACAATATAAGATGTAATTGTGACGACCATAAAAGGGAGGTACAGAGCTGTAGGAAGAGAGTTTTTGTATACTATGGAAGCTAAGATTGCATTAATGAAAACGGTATGCTACAAAAAAAACCAGTTAAACAAAAAGAAGGTAGTAATGGAGGAACTGAGAAACAAAATAGGTATATGACATATAGAAAACAAAATACAAAATGGCAGAAGTAAATAGTTCCATATCGACAATGACTTTGAATGTAAATAAACTAAATTCTCCAATTGAGAGGCAGAGATTAGCAGAACAGATTAAAAACAAAATTTTCCAACAATATGTCATCTATAACAGACTCACTTCTAGATCCAAAAACACAAATTGGTTAAAAGTGAAAGAATAGAAAAACATAATTATAAATACATACCTAGCAACAGAGTCCCCAAACTGTATGAAGAAAAAGTAGCAGAATTGAAGGGAGAAAAGAGACAGTTCAAAATTAGGTGGAGACTCACTTTCAACTAATGGACAACTACGTACATAGGTCAACAAAGATATGGAAGATTTGAACAACCCTATAAACTGACTCAACCTAACAGACATATACAGAACATTACACACAAAAACAGCAAAATACACATTTTTCTCTAGTGCACATGGAACTTTTCCCAGGATAGCCTATGTGTCAGGCAACGAAGCATGTATCAGTACTTTTTTAAATATTTATTTTATTTATTTTTAAAGATTTTATTTATTTATTTATTTTTAGAGGGGAAGGGAGGAAGAAAGAGAGGAAGAGAAACATCAGTGTGTGGTTGCCTCTTGAGTGTCCCCTACTGGGGTCCTAGCCAGCAATCCAGGCATGTGCCCTGACTGGGAATCAAACTGGTGATCCTTTGGTTTGCAGTCTGGTGCTCAATTCATGGAGCCACATCGACCAGGGCAATGAATTTTTAAAACCTGAAGTCATCCAAAGTATCCTCTCTGACACACATGTAATGAAACTATAAATCTATAACAGAAGGATAAACTGGAAAATTCATAAATATGTGGATATTGGACAACACCTTCATAAACAGCCAGTGGATCAAAGAAAATACAAAGGAAATCAGAAAATACTTTGACATGGATAAAAAAAAACACAACATCAAAACTTGTAGGATATAGTTCTTGGATTGGAAGGCGTAATATAAGATAGCAATTGCTACCTGAAATGATCTACAGATTCAATGCAATCACTATCAAAATTCCTAAGACCTTTTTTGCAGAAGTAGATATAGCAATCCTCAGCTCATATGGAAATGCAAGAGATTCCAATGGACAAAACAAGACTGACACTTCCCTGATGCATACTTACCACAAAGCAACAGCAATCAAGATAGTGTGATGTTTGCATAAGGAAAGGAATATAGACCAATACAATAGATCTGAAAGTCAAGAAATAAACCCCTATCTACAGCC
This sequence comes from Carollia perspicillata, assembly GCA_004027735.1. Taxonomy (NCBI): domain Eukaryota; kingdom Metazoa; phylum Chordata; class Mammalia; order Chiroptera; family Phyllostomidae; genus Carollia; species Carollia perspicillata. The sequence goes on from PVKM010027668.1 coordinate 17,147, forward strand.
AATTAATTTTCAATAAGGGTGCCAAGAACACTCAATGAAGAAAGAATGGTCTCTTCAACAAATGGTTCTGAAATAACTAATTTCTTCATGTAAAAGAGTGAAGATGGACTCCTACCTCACATAATATTTAAAAAATTAACTCAAAATGTATCATATATTAAAATGTCAGAGCAAAAACTATACAACTGTCAAAAACAAAGCAGGAATAAATCTTCATGACCTTATATTTGGCAGTAGATTCTCAGATATGGCACCAAAAGCACAGACAAAAAAAGGAAAATGGAAGATAATATTTCCACTATTATCTTAATATCTACTAAGGGTCTAGCATCTAGTACATATAAAGAATTTTTATAACTCAACAACAAAAATAACCCAATTAAAATATGAGTAAAGGATTTGAATACACATTTCTCCATAGTAGTTATACCATATAAATGGTCAGCAAACCCATCGGAAGATGCTCATCATTAGTCATTAGAGAAATGCAAATCAAAAGTACAATGAGCCAAGTGGAGCTCAGTGAATTGAGCGCAGGCCTGTGAACCAAAGGGTCACCAGTTCAATTCCCAGTCAGGGCACATGCCTGGGCTGCGAGCCAGGTCCCCAGTTGAGGGCACGTGAGGGGCAAGCACACATTGAAGTTTCTCTCCCTCTCTTTCTCCTTCCCTTCCTGTCTTTAAAAAATAAATTTTAAAAATAAAAATAACTACAACAAGGTCAATTATCCCTCAATTGAAAATCTCAAAGAAAAGAATTTAATTTAAAAACCACAGTGAGATACTACTTCACACCAAGTTACATTTTTTAAAAAAGAAAATTTAAGTGTTTTTTGGTAAGGAGGCAAAGCAGTTAGAACCTTCATACATTGCTGAGAGGAATATAAAGGGTTCAATCACTGGAAAACTTTAACAGTGTTGTACAATGTACATATACACGTATAATGGAATGTTGTTAAGCCATAGAAATGCTACAAGAAATCTCAGAAACAGTATGCTAAGTGAAGAAAGCCAGAAACTAAAGGCTATATATTGTACCATTCCATGTAATGAAGTATCCAAAATAGGTAAGTCCACAGAGACAGAAAACAGACTGGCATTTCCCAGAGACTAACTGTAGCAGGGAATGGTGAGTGACTACTTAACAGATACAGGGCTTTCTTTTCTTTTTTTTAAAGAATTTATTTATTTTTAGAGATAGGGGAAGGGAAGGAGAAAGAGAGGGAGGGAAACATCAATGTGGGGATTGCTCTCCCAACCCCCATACTGGGGACCTAACCCACAGCCCAGGCAAGTGTCCTGACTGGGAATCAAACCAGTGACCCTTTGGTTTGCAAGCTGGTGTGGTGCTCAATCCACTGAGCCACACCAGCCAGGGCAGATTTTTCTTAAACTTTTTTTCTTTCTTTCTTTTTATATTTTATTGATTATGCCATTACAGTTGTCCCATTCCCCCCCTCATTCCCCTCCACCCTGCACACCCCCTCCAATCCACATCCCCCCCCTTTATTTCATGTCCATGT
>PVKM010027669.1:0-18676 GCA_004027735.1 Carollia perspicillata
TCATTTTCTTGGCCCTTAGAAGCATTTCTGAGGTCCTTGGAGATACCTGAGATTAGTTGGTGAGGTTCAAGATTGGTTCAAAAGACCCATTGAACTGTGGGGTTATCCCAAATTCTGTGCAGAATTTTGAAGTTTGAAGCTGCCTCGGCTGGACTGTAGGTCTTCCAGGTCTATTCTGGCCTTCAGGTGAACCACAGAGCAGCCCAGTTAGCTATGCAGGTACAACGTGGGAACCTTGGGAAGTTACCAGGCTGATCTACCTGGTGTTCCTTTTCTACATAACAGCTTTCCCCTACCCTACCCCAGTTACACACACACACACACACTCACACCTGGGCAGTAAAGGTGCCTCCAGAAACAGGAGGGTACTTTGGCAGTCCAGAACACCCTGACTCTAATTAATTAGGCAATAGTTTAGAATCACAGTAAATTGATACTGGAAGGAATCTCAGAGATGATCCAATCATCTGGTCCTGCTCCTTATTTTACCAGAGAGATTAAGGGACTTGTCCAGTAGCAGAGTTGCCACTGTGCCTATGGTTGTCATTCATTAGGGTGGTTTATCCTAAGAATACCCCCTCCTTCCCCAACCCCTGCCACCCACAGACACACGTGTACCTCACAAGATTTAATCAGGCATCTTCATTCTTAGCTAACAATTTGAAAAGATGAAATAATACATGTATGTAATAAATCTACTTTTTTTTGCTCATGTCATTCTGAAGTCATGAAATAACCTGGAACCCTAAGTAGGATTTCATGTACACATAGCATTAGGAAGATTAAACTGCTTGATTTGTGGTAAAACTGCTCATCTAGCCATGGCGTTAACTTCTCCTCCAGAGGCGAGTGCAGCTCAACCTCACTCACTCTTTTAACCATCCATCCTCACCTGTAAAGAAGAGCACGGAACACGGCTGAGCGTGACCACACCAGGGAGCTCCAGCAGTACAGCAGCTAGCCCAGGGCTGATTTTCTTTTTTTTTTTTAATTTGAGACATATTAATGTGGCTGCCAGGGGAGGTGTTTGCTTTCATTCGAATATAGAAGGGGTTGTGGACTACGGACCCAACCCAGAAAGAAGGTGACACAGATACAGAAGGGCCGATGCCTTCCTGGGCTTTTATAATAACCGTGTGTAAACAAAAGTGTGAAATTACAAATCTTAAGATATTAAAACTTATCTTTTTGGCCATAAAGACTACAAGCACAACTCTGAGCGTTTCTATCATGAAGAATTTACTGAGAAGTGCCAGCAAGTGTTTGCTGCTTCCAAGGAGTCGAACAGAGCCTTTGAAATCTTGGAGAGATTCGCCTTAAAGGACTTGGACTTTGATTTTGACCACACAGCAGCAGGTTCCAGATCCGACTCTGTTCTCGGGTAAGACGTCAAGAAATCCCAACCTTTTGCACCAGGCTCAAGCAGAACCAGCCTGAGTTTAATAAATGTGACTTCCCCCAGTTTGGAATTTCTTTTGTCACTTCCCCCATTCTGTGTTCATCCTGCTGAGACAGGCTGGATGGGCCAGGTCCCGAGGGAAGGTGATGGGGGACGGAGAAATAAAGAGACAGAGCCAAAGCGGGGGCAGGTGGAGTCCCTCCTCTGGGATGCAGAGGAGGGAACTGTTTGCTGGGGAAGTCAGGCTGTAAATATTGAGCCAGCTTTGAAGCAGAGCGTGAGAAAGACAAACCGCAAGGCTGGGTACATTGTATTTTTTAAGAACATTTGCTGCTCCTTCTTGGTACAGTGATACAGCAAGCAGCCAAGTCATTCTTTCCTTACAACAATCTATCAGGCAGTTGTCCGTGGCCTGGGGCAGCTGTGCTGAACCCGGGGCCTGCTTCCAACTCCCTGGGCACGCATTATCCTGCTTGGCTCCCCACACCATCCCTTCCCGTGTGTGAGGCCCACCTGAAAGCCACCCTGGCTTACAATTTCCTGACTAGATATCACTCTGCATAGTCAAAGGTTTCTTGGCTGTTTCATGAATTTTCTTCCAGTTTCCTCAAGAAGATTATAAACTCTTGGAGGACAGGGTATTTGCCTCTTTTTTTTTTCTGGCATAGATCAAAATTGGTCTAAGTAATTCCTGACAACAATGGAATAACTTTAAGAAGAAGGAATTAGATTAGGAAATATGAATAATGCATCTGTACAGTGTTGTATATTTTACAAAGAGCTTCCCCACACACCATCAGCCCATTATTAATTACATTTACATATCCAGCCAGCACTAATTAAATGCCTACTATGGGCCATATCGTTGTTTGTATTTATGTGTAAGGAACAGAGTTCCCTTCCCCAAAGCGTGCACTCCTTCACGTTTTAGCTAGTGTCCTCTGCATTAAAGCCCCCACCTTTTCCCACCCTGGGTGGTGACGTACGCTGTTCCCCACTCAAAGGCACGAAGAGGCTGAGATGTGAAGCAAGCACTGTGGTCGTCTCAGGTGTGCCTCCCAGTCTCATCTCTAGAAATAGGGAGGTTTGGGGGACAGCTGCATTTCTTCCATCCTCATTCTCCAGCTCTTCCCACAGATGTCACTGATGCTGTGGGAGTTGTGTGGTTTGAGATGAGCCCCAGTGGCCGGATGGGATGGCTCAGGGCTGTCCTTCACGGTCTCTGACCCCATCTCAGCACCCACCAGCTCAGCCCACTAAGGCGCAGAGCTACCGGCATTCTTGTGGTTCTGGGAACCCAAACCAGGAGGGAGAGAAGTTATTTGGTTAATACAGCATGGCGCTCAGTCAAGGTTTTTAAGACCATAGGACTTAGAACATATAGATGGTGTGTTACAAATTCTTAGGTTTGAATAGGCAATGCTATAGAGACAGAAAGTAGGCGAGTGGCTGTGAGGGGATGAGGGTAGAGAGGAAACAGAATGTTTAATGGGAGCGAAGCTTGTTTTGGGGGTGCTGCAAATGTTCACGGGTTAGATAGTGGTGATACTTCAACAACCTTGTGAATATACTGAAAACCATTGAATTGTACACTTAAAATGGTGGTTTTGGGGGGTATGTGAATTATATCTCACTTAGGTTATAATTTTAAGTACTTCAGAGTGAATGAGAGATTTAATGTATTTTATTGCAATTAAACAACTACTGTTGTGCCAGGAAAATGCAATTAAATAAGTCATTTGAGATGAGCCATGTGGATCATTCAGAGCTCTGTTTGCTTTGCTGGTTGGAAAAAATACTATGTGCTGTAATTTTCTGAATAGTGTGTACAGGTAACAGAAAAGGGCATTCTCTTGAAGTTTCAAAGTATTGTGTTAATAACCAATCGTCCAGAGCAAATTGCATGCTCCCCCTCATTTTGAAAGGAGCCACAGAATGCTTTGCAATGTTTTCATTTTCTGTTTGTTCCTGAGAAGAAATCATTAATACCCTAGCCTTATTATGTAGATGTATTATCTTTGTATTTTTCCCTTACTGATTTTATCCGCTAAGAGCCCAGAAGAGTTTTAGACACAGGGGATATGGCAGTGAACAAAAGAGGCAAAAATCTCTGGTAATAATTTCACCATGTAGACATATATCAAGTCATTATGTTGTACTCATACAACTAGTATGATGGTCTATGTCAATTGTCTCAATTTAAAAAAGAACAAACAGAAGAATTGCATGTATATATATTCTAAGATCTACATAAAGGGAAAATGCATAGAAAAAGGCTAAAGGGAAATGGGATGAAACAGGAGAGAAAAATCCCTGCCTCCATAGAACTTACACATGGAGACAGGTAGTAAGCATAATAAATATGTAAAAAATGTAGTAGATTAGGTGCCTTTGAGAGCTATGGAGCAAAATGAAAACTTGAAAGAGAGTAGGCCATCTGGCAGGAGAGAAGGTAGCATTTGGGTAACTTCTGGAAAGAGGGGAGGGAGGAAGCTTTGCAAATATGGGTTAGAAGGACGGCCCGACAGAGGGAAAGGCAAGCACAGAGGCCCTGGGGCCAGGAGGAGTGGCAGGGAGGCCAAGCAGCCGGAAGGAAGTTAGAGCGGTGGGGAGGGCAGTCGGGGTGAGGTTGGAGATGTAATGGATGGGGGCAGGATGTGGGTTTTGTCTGGTCTCATGGGTCATCATCAGGACGTAGGCTTTCACAGCTTTTGAACTGAGCAGTGACTTCTGTGACATATTTGAAGGCTCACTCTGGCAGCATGGCTGAGGATAGACTGAATGAGGGACAAGGTGGAAGTGGGACACAAAATCAAATTCTGCCATTCAAATTTGATGGTTAAATAATTAAAGCAATGAGATGCTGGTTTCTGATTCGCATAAATGGAGAGGGAATTCTTATGGAGTAACTAGCAGTTAATGATTCTGCTCCAGGGTTCTTATTTTAATCGGTTTTCAGACTGATCCTCTTGATTCGCTAACACTGAATATCAGGTTTATTTATTTTCTTTCCTTCACTCATTCAACACTTTATGAGCAGGTACTGTGCCAGTCACTAACTCTGCCATAGGGAATGAAATAAGCCTGGTATCTGCCCTCAAGGAACTCACAGCAATGACAACTCACTGGACACATATTTACTACGTCGCAGTGCATAAGGAGCAGGTCTAGAGTCTCTGTGCAGTGCTCCCCACGGACCTGGGAATCCTCTGCATGCCCAGAAGCTGTTCACTAAAAATTAAGCAATGGGCCAAGTTAGTTTATGCTCATGCCAGTTCAAAGGAATCGTATTTCTGCTGCAGTACAAGCCAAAAGACCCTAGTGGAGGGGCAGGCTGCTTACTCCTTAGTGAGTCACTGACAACTATGGTCATGTCATCATTGAGTTTCTAACGTCATGGCGATTGGGATTGATGGGTACCCTCAGCGTATGAGGGCTTGAATTTTTTATTCTCTCCTAATGTGATGTTACTTGGGGGACCAGTCTGCTGGCGATGGCTGTTACTCTGAGGTGGGGGGATGAGCAGGGCAGATACAAGGACAGTGGACTGACTTGGTAGAGTCTCCCTCCCCGGGCCCTTTACGTAACCCTGTGTTCATGTTGGACAACCCTTGGATCTGTGTAGCTGAAAGGGCCCTATGAGGTTGTCATCTCTCTACTGCCCCGATTTTACAAAGGACAAAGCTAAAGCCCAGAGGGTTTTATCAGGAGCCAGTGGAGGCCCAAGTTGAGAGACTAGAATTTCATATCTCTTAGAGACAAAAACATACGTGGGGAAACCTTTCCTTCCTCTCTCCATCCATCCCTCCTTCTTTCCCTTAGTAAATATTCTTAGTCAAGAGGATTTACTAATATTTACTAATATTTTACCCTTTATCTTTCAGAATACACTCTCCTTCAAGCCCCAAGTCTATTTTGCTCTTATCTGGAGAACGTGGTTGTGGAAAGTCCACTCTGATTGCCAACTGGGTGAATGACTTCAAAAGGAAATACCCAAATATCCTGATGATCCCTCACTTTGTGGGCAGCACCTGTGAAAGCAGCGACATCATGTCCGTGATACATTACTTCATCACAGAATTACAGGGCAAAAACTATGGTAATGGACTCAAACTGCCAAATGTGTTCAGAACATTTTGTTAGAAATCGGTCCCTCTGTCTTCTGCTCATGCGGCTATGTTTCTCTTGTTTTCATCTAAACCCTCTCTTGTTTCAGCTGCGTATGTGCCCATTTCTTCTCACAGAATTAAATTTTCTTCCTCCCTCCCATCTCTCCTCCCCTTCTCACCTCTTTCCTTCCTTCGCCAAGTATGGAGAACGTTATGTGCCAGGGCACTATTCTGGGCAGTGGGGGTACAATGGTGAACAAAATGGACACAATGCTTTACCCTCATGGACTTTTCATGTTACTGGGGGAGCGGGGAGGACAGTGAGTTAACTCACTAGATAAAAGGTGTAGACTGTCTGATGATAATAAATTCTATGGAGAAAAACAAAGCAGAGAAAGAAGGTAAGCGGTATGTGCCTGTAGGAACTATTAGGACTTAAAAATTGTAGTCTGGCAAAGCCTCACTGAGAAGGAACATCAGTAAATATCTGAAGGAGGGAGCCAGGCCGACGTCTCAGAGGTAGCCCCCAGTCAAAGAAGACAAGGAGAAGACATCCTCCAAGGTAGGACGTGGCTTTCAACTGTTGTTCCTCCTCCTCAGTGCCATGACCGTTTACTGAGCACACTCGTTTACGCGTTCATTCACTCAGAATATTTGCTGGTTGCCCGCTCTGTGTCAGGCACCGTCTGGGTTCCAGGCACATATGAGTGAGTCAGGCAAATGAGGTCATGGCTGCCACCGATAGGATGTCCCGGTTGAGAAAGGCAGATAAATAAGCAGGAAACCTACCACATAGTCATAAATGCCATGCAAAGTGATGTGGTGAGGTGATAGGGTGGCTATTTAGATTGAGTGACCAGAGAGTATGTCTCTGTATTAGAGTAATTCTAGTTAATGTAACAAATCTCATTGCAGTGGCTTCTCCAGTGCAGTTTCTCACTCATGAAACAGGCCACTGTGGAGTTCCTGGTAGGGTGACAAGTAGCTTCCCGCCACGTAGTGATTTGGGGATACAGGCTCCTTCCATCTTGAGGTTGTGTCATCCTGTAATTCCTCAACTCAGAACCTTCTGCTTTTAGCTAAAGGAAGAGGGAAAAAAGTGGAAAAGGCACACCTGTTCCTTTCAAGTTCCGGCCTGACAGGGATACGCACCGCTTCTGCACTCATTCTTCTGGCAAGAGCCTGGTGCCCAGAGCCTGCCTAGTCACATGGGAATCGGGGGGACAGGAAGCTGACCCCATGCTATGGCAGGAGGAGCATGAACTTCTGTAGGACAGGCAGCCCTCTGCAACAATCTTCAGGGACATCTCACAGACAGGGAGCAGCCAGCCATGTGGCAATGAGAAGGAAGAACATTCCAGGCAAAGGGAACAGTGAAGGTAATACAGGCCGTAAGCTGGAAACCAAGTTGAGTGGGTAAGGAAGGGGAAGAAGGCCAGTGTGACCAGACTGCAGTGGGCCGCAGCGGCCGTCGCACCAGGTGAAGCTGGAGGTGAAGGCTGGGCTACTTCATATTAGAGTCTTACAGGATGGGATGTTAGTTAGGTCTGGATTCTACTGAGTACTATTAACCCAAAAGTAAAAGGCCTAAGTGGGAGGCTACAAATATTAATTTGAGATAAAAGAAGAATAGCTATTCAGGAAGCACTGATTTTGGGCAGAAGTCCAAACAGTGGTCTGATTCAGAGATGGAGACAAGGGGTGTTTATGAGAAAGGGAAGGGAACAACGACATCAGTAGAAGGAAGGCTCTTCTATTGGTGCAGACAAGCCAACACAGTGACCGTAACTGTAAACGATATTTTAATTTTAAGTCAGGTAGACTTCGGTCCAGTAGTCGTATATCTGCTTTCTTGACCCAAGCAGGAGCTGAGGGTGCCGTGAAGGAGGGCAGTAGCCGTGGGGGTAGCGGGCTTCGGATGGATTGAGAATTTGCAGAGGCATCCAACGTGGGGGTTGAAGGAGAGGGTGGAAGTGAGGATAACCCCTAGTTTTTGGCTTTAGGGAGCTAGGTGATGAGGGCTGTTCACTGAGATGGGGCAGCATTGGAGGGGTGGGGCAGCGGCTTTCCAGGGGAATCAGAAGCTCTGCTTTGAACATGAGATACTAAGATATGGGGTATGCACAGGGAATGACAACAGTCAGGTGGGATCTGCTTCTGTTCTAGGAGCAGCTGGGAGCTCGACTGGTACGGAGCTGTGTGACCTTGAGCAAGTTATTTTAACTCTCTGTGGCTCAACTTTCCCATTTGTAAAATGTGGGTAATAAAAAAAAAAAAAAAGAAAAACAAAGGCACTCGGCACAGTGCTTGGCATACAGTACCTACTGATAAATATTAGCCGCTATCATCACCATCATCACCAGGTGCCCACTGTGCATTTCCACGTGTGTGCATTTCCACGTTTGTGCGTGTCTGACTGCCTGCTTTTGGGAATTCGTCTGTTCTCACCTGGGGCTGGTACCCATGTGTGCCTCTAGGTGCTGAGTGGATACACGGGGCCCAGGGTGAGTTGTGATGGATGTAGATTTTCTCTGTGTGAAGGGACAGATACTTGAGCTTTTTCTGTGTGTGTGGTAAATGTCTGTGAGTAAGTGGGGTGAACGCGTGCATACGAGTTCTCCCTCGGTGCCTTCCTCAGGGTGTGTACAGTCATTGATGTTAACACTACAGGCAGCAGGTGTGACGGGCCCCAGGAGGAGCTGGCGAATCCTCCTCAGGCACATCCCAAAGGTGTTCACTGCGGCCACGCCGAAGGTAGAGCTCAGTCAGACGAGCTCCAATTATGAGTTTACTCCCAAAGTGAATTGTTATTTTAATGAGGTGTTTTTAGGTGCTGAAAGCCCCTAATAAATACAGCTGCTAGCTTTCAAACAAACAGATCTTTAGTGGGACAAAATAGAATAAATTCAGGAATGGCCTATGATACTTGACAGCCAGGTGACACCTTCCATCCCTGAAAGAACACCCCTCCTTTTTGTCAATCACTAAGTCATTTTGTTACAAGGTATCATGGGATGATATCAGTTAACTGTTTTCCCCTCTCCGTAACTTCATCCGTCCCAACTGGGCATTCAAATACTGGAGATGTTACCATTTTAAATAGGTAATAGGCCTTGTCATTTAGTAGAGACAGTTGTTCCTGCCAGAATAACGAAACATGTTTGGGGTATTATTTTTCAATACTAGTAATGCTGACTTTATCTTCAACATCATTTTGAGGAAAAATGATTTAATTGTCCAACATGAGATTTTAAAAACACTGAACATACGCTTTCCTTTGTACACCCAGCTCTCGTCCACAAGCATCATCACCCTTGACTATTTGTTTTTTGTCCCGGGACTATCTTTTTGATGATGATTATTAGTGATATTGTGCTTCATGGTTGTCAGGTTCTGTGTCCTTTGTGAGGTTCGTCCACAATCGTTTCGTTACTTAACCTCTACGCCAGCTTTGAGATGGCTGAACAATCCCTGACTCCCAGATGAAGCGTAAACACTGAAAAATGGTGACAACAAAGCTTGAAACGCCATCTTTGATGATTCCTTGTTGTTTGAAGAAAAACCATTAGAAAAACACGTGTTTTAAAGGCCCTGCTGGTCTGTGAGCTCACGTCCCCTCACGTCTCTAGGCTTTGGCTTCCTCACATACAAAAGGAGAAGCTCAGACTAGACTGGATGAGGTCCAAGGCCGCCTTCTGCTCTAAAATCCTGGCATTTAAGGCCTGAATTTTAAAGATTTAAAAAAACACTTGAAGGATGAAGCACCAAGATTAATATTTCTCCTCTTGCTCTTGAAACACGTTTTTCATTGTCTGACACAAGCTCAAACTCTGTCTTTTTTGGCACCTTCTCCTTTGTGTCTCACATTTACATATAACTTTCAAGTCATTGATTTTATGGTCATTTTCTCATATAAAAATATCTATAAAAATCAATACAGCCCTTACCGTAATATAGAAGGTGAGATAAAGTTATTTATGATAAAATAACGTGCATTTCCGAATGTCAGTGCTCAGACCTGGTCTGATGGAAGGCAGTGGAGTAGGCAGGTGTGAACAGCCATGAAAGCAGGAGCTGGAGGAGTTTGCTGATGTGGGTGTGTTGTGTTCAAGGCTCAAACATCATCCTCCACGTTGCTCTCAGGGGTGTGATGCTATGAAATGGTGAACAAATCATGGTATCATTTAAGATTAAGTCATATATAATGTTCTATCGGTTTAAATGGCAGTCGAATTCATAAAATTCAATGTGTTTTTAACCCATGGGGGAAAGTATGTTTACTTGGAAAATGGAGTTGGTTTCAAGCTAGGTAATTATAAGGCTCTCCCCTGCCGCCACCACCATTAAGTGCCTTACAGAGCCTTTGAAAGTCAGGTAGATCAGGGACAGAGCTTCCCTGCCCTGTGTTGTAGGATGTCTAGAGCCCCTGGAACGCCCCTGGTGAGTCCCCCTGCTCTAAACGACTTCCTGCTTCCTGAATGTTCTTGTACCTCCCTAGCTCCGGGCCTTCTCCGAGGCCTTGTCTGGCTGGCTATAGCCTCGTCCTTGTTTCTACCTGGGCGTTCTTCAGGGCTCGTCTCACACGTCCTCTCTGTGAAGCTTTTCTTCATTCTGCTGGTTCCACGTCAAACTCCAGCAGATTTCAGACTCATATTCTGCCTTCAAAAGTGTTTTTTCTGTGTACAGAACCCATTTCTACTTCCCTTAACTCCTTGACTTTGTATTATGGATCATTTTATCTCCCTCATCTCCAAGTCGTCTAGCACAGAATCTTTCCCATAATAGGCATTCGGTAAATATTTGTCAAGCGTAATTAGTCCAAATGGCTCTAATGGAATCTCGATGCATTTGAGAGACTTAATCCATTAGAGCTTCTTTGCATAACCTCATCTTTTAGATTCTAATATGCCTAAGTTTCTATAGAAAATACTGCTTTTGAAAAATAAAAGCAAGATGGAGTTGTGTGTAGTAAAACGCTCTTTGAATATTAGGCAGTTGATTATAATTTTAGGGTGCTGCTACTATGTCACTTCATGGCAGTTTGAAAGTTGGTCTTCTCATACCACGCCCTGTACCCTTCGCTGGTTGATAACTTAGGTCTCCTTGATGATTTTTAGAATCCACGGTTTGGGGTCCCATGTTGTGGGTAGAGGAGTTTAGGGTTGGTTATGTTAGGCTGAAGATGTACTAGGACCAAAGAGACTAAGCACTGGGTGGGAGATGCCATGTGTGTGCACCGCTGGGCTGCCCAGGGTGGTGGCCGAGGCCCCTAAAAAGGCACCCGAAGTAAAAGGGGTTGCAGAAACTTCATAGATCACAGTAGTCTAACTTCTCTCTCTTCCCATCCCACTCTTTGTAACATGATTTTTGCATTTTGGGAAATGAGAATAATGTTTTGGGTCATACAAGATATTTTTTATATAAAATCCTGCAAATGTACAGGAGACATCTGGTGGTAAATATCATGATCTCTTTGGGGTTGAATATTTTGAGGCTGCTGCTGACACACAGACCTGTATGGGTCAGCTGTACAGCTGTAATTAGCACCCATTGCTCCCAACCCCTTCTGCTTCCCCATCCCATTACATGTTCTAGCCACGATGGAACCATTTCTCCTAATTGAAGCAAATTTCTGTGCTATAGGTACTCAGCTTGAAACTGACATTCTCAACGAAGACTCACATGTCTTGGTCTTTCCGCTTCTCGTAGAAGTGTTCCTTGCTTCCATCAGCTTAAAGCCGTGTGTACTTGTACTAGATGGAATCGAAGAGTTGGTTGGCATTTATGGCGTTTCAGGACAGAAGGTAATCTCTGTTTAAAGTTATACCTATTTTATAAGGAACCCCCCATAATTTAGAACGTACCTCTCCATTGCATTGCCTGTCTATAGCGATAGCCAGATTGCTTACAGTTACTGCTCTACATTTTGTGGAACGGATACTTACACAGCACTCACAGTGGGCCAGGCACCATTCTAGGAACTTCAGACATCTCAGCATATTTAATTCTCACAACGAATGTATGAAAGAAAGACTGTGATCATCACCCGGTTTACACGGAGGGGACTCAGCATGGAGATGGACAGTGGTGGACTGGGAACTCAGAAATGGGAGGTCTGGTTCTAGAAACTGTGGCCTTGACTCCTGCGTGGTTCTGCCCCGCTGTCTTATACTTTGATCAGGCATTCATTTGGCCCCTGTTGTGTTCTTTATGTCGTATATTTTGATCTGCCTCATCTACGCTGATTTCGCACTTACCAAATCCCATTGATTGGTTACTATCTTCAGGTTTTCCCCTGTTTGAAGTAATGTTGGATTCATGGAAGCTCTAACACTTCTTGATATCAATCATTATTTTGTGAAGCATTTTCTCTAAAACTGTAAAATATATGTAGTTAGAAACTATGTAAGTGATACATCTTTCTCATTGGAAATATGATAAAGAAGAAGAGAATAGAAAATTAAATGTCCTCACAGTCTCACCACTGTTAAACTTGTATAGCCCTCTTTTTGCTACGGGTGTCTGTATACCAGATTACATGTTTGCTTATGTAGATGAAGTTACACACCATATTGTTTTATAATTTGATTTTAATCTAATACATGGCAACCACCTTCCATTCAACAAATAATTGTTGACTACTTACTGTGGGAAAGGCACTATAAGCCGAGACAGCCATGGTCTCTGCAAAGAAATGGAACTTCCGTCCTAGTAGGAAATGGCAGGTGTTGATGACATCATTACACGAATAAGTATAAAAGTACAACTGTGACGAGTGCTGGCAAAAGTCTATATGTAGTGTCCTGAGAGCCTCTAATGAAGGGACTTGACTTTGGGGAGGGGTTCCTGGAAGAAGCTTGAGGCAGAGCTCTGCAGGAGGACAAGGGGCTGTCCAGGCCGTTACCCGAAGCAGTTTGGTGCAGTGATTAGGAAACTGTCTCTGGAGCCAGACCCTCAGCTTCAGTCCCAGCTCTGCTTACTATGGGAATGAATTAGATAAGACAGCCTCTCTAAGCTTCAGTTTCCTCCTCTGCCTTTCTAGAGGGTTGTTAGGAGGACCGAATGAGTTAGTGTATTAAATTGTGCTCAGGATCTAATTTGTAAAGGGATGACTGAGTGGTGGGAAGGGCTGTTACAGGGATTTACAAGGATCTTATTAGGTGTTTATTTTATTTCAAAGTAAAGCCACTTAGCTTAAGATAACATCACTGAACAAAGTGACAATTCTTCAGTGTAAAACAGTGTCTGTCTTTTCAATTGTGAATGGTTTGACTTGCACTCTGTTGGGGTTCCTTTGGTAATAATGATAGTCCATTCTTCAGAAGTCTAGGATTTTGTTAAAGTATTGCTATTTGCTTGTAGGAACCTCTTTTTAGAGTCCACATTTTACTATCAAATTCACAACAGACAGGTGTCAGTCAAATATGGTTCGATGCAATGGGAATCGGTGTTTGCTTATTACCATATTGCTGACTTCCAAGATACTACTTAACACCCCTAACTCCAACCCTTACCCTATATTTACTCCCTATATTCTACCAACTCTAAGTTTAAAAACCATCAGGAAGTAGTTTCAAAGTCTTTAAGCTTTTCAAATGTCTTTGACTCCCCCAGGCAAAAGATTTTTCTTGGCTGCCACGCTCGCTGGCTCCTCACTGCAGATTCATCATGAGCACCGTCTCCACCAGCCTGTCCCACAAGTCACTGTGTGCCCGCCCCGACGTGAGCACGCTGGAGCTCATTAGCACAGAAGACGGGGAAGTGAAATTAAACATCTTGAGACGGTGTCTCTCCATTCCCAACAAAGACCCCTTCCAACAGATCAGACAGACTTTGAGCCAGAAAGCGAACCTGAATCCTCTGAAACTCACAATCCTAGCACACGAATTGAAGGACTGTAGAATCTACCGAGATGAGTTTCAGTGTCTGAAGGAGTACTTGGAGGTGGACTCCATTCAGGAGCTCTGGGGACTGATTCTGAAACGCTGGATTGAAGATTATAGTTGGACTTTTAAACAGAAACAGGCACATGCAGATACCATGACTTCAGGAGTAGGTATGTGTTCACAGGGAGAAAGATATAGGGTGGACCCCCAACCCAGGGGGCGGGGTCTCGGGATAGGGTTGTCAGAGAAAATAGAGGATACCCAGTTAAATTTGAATTTCAGATAAGCAACAAATACTTCTTTAGTATAAGCATGTCCCAGATAGTGCATAGGACATACACTAAAAATTATTTGAATTACAGATAAATAATTAATGTTAAGTATAAGTATAGCCCAAATTTTCATGGGACATACTGCTACCAACGATGAATCTGTGGTTTACCTGAAATTCAGATTTACCTGGATGCTCTGTGCTTTTATTTTCTAAACGTGGCACCCTGTCCAGGTGGTTCTGTGGGTTGACTCTAAGGAGAATTGCATTAGGCACACATTGCAGTCACATTTTTTCAGTGGTCTAAGAAATGGGCCTTTATTTATTTCTATAACTCTCTTGAATCTCTTTTGAGCCTACAGTCCAACTGATGGCAGAAAACCATCAGTTTTCAGGTTAATTCCATCAGTTTAGTTTGTTTTTAGTCAATTCAGGGTTTTTTTCTTTTTCTTTTTTTTTAAGTCAAGCGAGGATTTGTGTCCTTCCTGTGTCTCCGCTGGGTTAAGCTTAGATCTGAGGGAGGGCCTTGGCACTGGTGTCCTTGATTGTTATCTGTCCCTTCTGTGTTCCACTGAGGTGGCTGTGGTCCCAGGTGGTCCAATGGTACTGATGTCTCCCCATGTCCAGCGTCCTTTAAGAGGCCTGCTTCCCTGTCTGTTCTTGGGTTGTTCCATGTATGCGGCCATTTGCCGCCACATTTCCTCATCCTCCCGTGGTGAGGGCTCTTTCCCCAGCTAACTTCTGTGCACTTCTGGAGCTACGGTCCTGCAGACACTCAACATTCCCAACAGGGAATGTCTGCTAACTGCTCTACTTAGAGGTCCGGACCCCACAGGTCTCCCCCAAGGCCCCATGGCCATTTCTGCAGTCCGGTTCTTCCTAGGCTCCCATCTGGAAGCAGAGCTCAGGTCCTCCCTACTGTTGGGGGAGCATCCTGAGGGGCGCTCTCCCCACTGCTCAAGGATAGCTGGGGTTCGGGAAGGGCATGCCCTGCTCAGAAACCCCCTTGAGCGCCTCTACCGCTCTCTTCTCTCACTCCTTTGCTGATCCTTTCTCGGTTCAGCAAAATCTCTTTTCTTCTTGGGCAGGAAAAAAGTTTTCTTTAGATCCTCCTGTAATTGTCTAAACCCATTGTTTGTTAAAAAAAAAATTCCTTGAGTTGGCCAGGAATTTGTCTTTTTCATGTTCAACAATCAGGCTTTTAAGCGTCAAAGTTTGTTCTCACAAATCACTGTCTGTGAGAACTGGAGTTTTTCTCTTCCATTTCTGCTATAACAACCTTCTTGTTAGGGCAGCGACTTTCAAACGGAGTAGGGATGGGAACTCGGGGCAGGGAGAGAGAAGCAGAGATACTTGGAATGGAAGACACATTGCTTGGTACTGCAGCATGTTGTCCTCCCCCAGTTTTTGCTCTAGAGTTTGCATTTTTCCAAAGAAAATTGACTTCAGATTAGTGTGCCCTCCCCAACCTGCAAGTAGGTGTAAACAAGGTCTCTAGAAGATTCACTCAGGCTGAGTGGTCCATGGCTGTGCCTATGGCTATCTCCACCACTTCAGGAGTGTGCAGGAAGTCCAGCCTTTTCCCTCCCCCAGCGGCTAGCCTTTCCCAGGTGACTTTCTCCCTGCACTGCCCACTGGCCCCACTCAGGCTCAGGGAGCTCAGCCACTGGTGCAGGAAGAACCTGGTGAAGTGGGTAAACCTCAGAGGAAGCTTACACAGGTGGTGTTGAACAGCTGCCTCTGCTTGAAGACGGAATCTATTCTGGGCTCGTTCCTCAACTGTGTAGGAAGTCAATTCAGATATATAGGAAATCAATTCAAGTGTATAGGAAGTCAATTCAGAGAGTGACCTCATTGTCATTTCTCTCAATGGACTAGGGATCTCTAAAGAGTTTGTTGACCACAAAGCCAGTGGGAAACCCAGTTGTGTTGGGAAAAATCTGAGGGTCAGGTGAGTAAGAACGGCTGGCTCAAGTGGCACCTGTGGGTGTGCACGCAGGACAGCAGTCACACAGAAAAAGCACTCAACCCGTAAATGCAAGCCTCATGTTTGGAAATCTTAATAAAGATTGCTCAGCAGAAATGCTAAGGATAATAATGGGCAAGCGTGCCAGCTGGTCACCATAGCTAATATGGATTAGTTGTGACAATGTAGGTGATGACTTAATGGTTAAGAATATGGGTTCTGGACTTGGCTGGTGTGGCTCAGTGGATTGAGCGCTGGCCTGTGAACCAAAAGGTCACGAATTCGATTCCCAGTCAGGGCATGTGCCTGGGTTGCAGGTCAGGTCCCCAGTTAGGGGTGTGCAAGAGACACTGATCAATGTTATCTCTCACACATTGATGTTTCTCTCCTCTTTCTCCCTTCTTTCCTGTCTCTCTAAAAATAAATAAATAAAATCTTAAAAAATATTTGGGTCCTGAAGCCAGGCTGTCTGCGTTCCATTCCCCGTTCTGTGTGACTTGGGTGAGTTATTTCACTTCTCTATGCTTCTTCTCTCTCAGTTGTGAGGCAGCAGCAATTATAGTATCTACCATAGGCTGACTGGAAGAATCAAGTTAGTCACATAAGACATTTAGAATGGAACCTGGCACACGTGAGCTATTCTGTCAACCTCGTCATTATGTTGCCTATGTAGGGCTGGATGGCTGGGTGGCCGACACTCTGTGCTTACTGAGCATCTCGCACTGTGGGTTGGCCGAGGATGAGATACTGCAGCTTTTGGACAAGCTGGGCTACAGGAATCATTACAAAGTCACCACGTTGCACTGGGCTGCCTTCCGTAACGCCACCAGACCGTGGGTCCAGGAGAAGCCCAGCGGGCTCCTGTACTTCCGGCACCAGTCTCTACGAAACGCCGTGGAGCACAAGCTTCTCGGTAAGACCCAAATCTGTGTGAATTTCTGCTGGTTAAGGGGAGGTAAGTGTCACATACAAGGGAAAGCTTGAAGCTGGGATTTCTCAAGTAGTAATGAACCTATAAATGTGTATAAAAATGCTTATATAAATTAAGACGTGTACTTGGCTGACTTGAGTGGCTGAACATCCCAGGGTTTATTTGCTGATGTGAGAGACTTCTGGTAGCAGGCAGCCCAGGGCTGCTCTGGTGGCTCCGCAGCATCGTCTGGGACCCAGCTCCTTGAACGTCCCTGGTGCACCACACCAGCATACGTTCTCAAAGTCACCTCAGGCTCATGACCGCTAGAAGCCGTATGGTTGCTGGAGCCCCAGCCATTGCATTTCAGACAACAGGAAGGAAGAAGGGAGGAAGAAAGGGTTGCATTCCCTTTTGAAGGGCTTTTCCAGAAAATTCCCACTAACGTTTCCACCATGTCTCTTTGACCCAGAACTTTGTCATTAGGCCACAGCTAGAAACAAGGGAAGCTGGGGAATAGAGGTTTCAACTCCTCTAAAATGTAATTTCAACTCCTTGAAAGTTAAGGAGTGCTTACATTTATACAGTCCTAAAATTATTTCAGCCCTTTGAAGGCAACTGTGAGGCTGATGTGGCCCCCGGTGAAAATGAGTTTGACACCCCTGGACTACAGGGTCATGATGTGGCTGTTAAAATTCTGGACACTCGGCCCTGTGAGCCCCCAAATAAAGTACTGCTGGCAATATTCACTAGGGTCAGAAAACAACAACAACAAGAACAAGTTTTCATGCCACAGAGCCAGGCTGTAAATGGCTGGCTTTGCTAGTGGCAGCAGGAACTGTAAGTGCCACAGTTCACGTCCATGCTGCCAGGCACGAGAAGCAAGCCAGTCCCACAGGGATGAAAAAGGCTCGAAATCTGGGGCTACAGGACTTCAGTCTGCTCTCTTATTCTTTGGTAAAAGGCAATGTTTTGACATGTTCTACCTAAATGTTATACTGATCATTTTGAGGCAAACTGGTCTCTTAGCCACATGCACCTGTCTACTTCTTTCTTTTGAAATTAATCCTCGGTCTGGTATGGTATTCGACTTATAACTTAGATGACTCCTGGTAGAAGCTGGCTAATCGAGAGACACTTTGATCCCTGGGCTCTGATGCAATAGCCTCTTTCCCCTTTGGTTACTATACTTCCTCTCTTTGGTCGTATATACTTTGTATGTATACATGTGTGTACATGCATGCATATCAATGGTGTGGAAAGGGAAAAGGGCTATTAGGAGAGTTGAAAAGCTGATACTCTTCTAGTGGCCCAAGGCCATTATCACATCTTGTTAATATTGGCCATAATAGCCACCATTTTTTTTTTAGTGCTTTCACATTGGCATTCACTTCAGATACATTATTTCACCATAAGAAAACCAGATCTCAGCCAGGGATCCCTCTCCCTTTGTCCCAGTGCAGCCAGGCCTGCAGGTGCCAGGGTAGTACTGGTTCCTTTGAAGTGTGAGGAGTCATTTCCTGGGAGACCTGAGCCATGCATGCCCTCCTCCCCCAAACCCACCCTTGTCAGGCTCTCAGGGGGCCCTTCCTGGGAAGAGCCCTTTCTGTTTCTTCTTACAGCTCCTAACCCCATAAGAGCTCCCCACGATCCAGTCTGCGAAGCCCATTTTTCAGCCTATGTTGGGTGGAAGGTGTCAGCAGAGCATAACAGTTAGAAGTGGGTTCTGGTGCGGGACTGGGGGTGAGCCCTGGCCCTCTGACTTCCTGGCCGATGACCTTGTCCATGTCATTTCACACACCATACACAGGCCCCCATTGGTAAAATGATAAGTGTCCCAAACTCAAACGTTTCTTCCTTTCGAACATTCAATGAGTTAATTCGCGTAGTTATGAGCACTTAGACTAGGCCTGGTCCACAGAAAATTCTCAAGAAATATTAGCCATTATGAATTCCCTTTTTGTTTTCCTCCCCTGTCTCCCTTGTGGCCTCCCGCCCACTCCCTTTCCCCAGATGATCTGTACAAATCACCTGGTGAGGCCCGAGGATTATCCCAGTTCATCAGATACCCCCGAAGAGGTCTGAATTCTCTGGGGCCCACTCCAGTCACACTCAATAGAGGCTGAGTGAATGCA
>PVKM010027670.1:0-18663 GCA_004027735.1 Carollia perspicillata
CAGGAAGGTGGGTCCTGGAATGACTGCATGGACAGAGGCCCCCACCCTCAGCAACACTATTTGGTGACTAGAGAGAAATAAAATTCTGTGGCATTAAAGTACTAAAGCTCTGTGTTCATTTGTTAGAGCAGTTAGCCTACGCTTACCAAGACAAAGGCTATGCACGCAGCTGTAAAAGATACCTTATCTAAAGTAGTTTATTGTCAAAGACTAAGTGAATGCCTCAGGTAGGTTTATCAAGATTTCAGGGTATCAATTATACAGTAAAACAGCAGGGGATTAAGACTTAAGGAAAAACCTTCACGTAAACAAGGAGCTTGCTGTGCTAATCTCTTCTCGTCTAGGTCTTGAACACAAGCTCATTTTCTAGGGCCCAGATGTGGCTCCTGGCCCTTGGAGACCTGGGGATTCTATTTCACTGACAGCAGGGGGTGCTCTGGGCATGTGTTCTTTAAATTAGCATTTACCTCTAGTAATGACACTTTAGGAACCCCAAAAAGAATATCAGTTTTTGATCAATAAATAAATACCTGCTAACTTTGGAAACACAGATGAGCTCAGGTTCAGCATCTGAAAGGAGTCGAGGTGGCACTAAAACAGATCACATGGTTAAAATGCTACAACAAAAACTAAGGGAGGCCCAGGTTTATTCCCAGACCCACCCTGCACCTCGGGTGGGGAGACACACTGCATCCCAGGATGGATTGGACAGTGTGCAGGGCCGTGATGCCACGTGCCATTTTGTGAGGTGGGGTGGGGGTCAGCTGCTCTGTCTTCCCCTTATGCTCTTGCCAGGTGAGGGTGACTTTTGTCTGTGCTGCTCAGTTCCCGCCATGCCATAGCCACACTTTAAATGAGGACTCTGCAAAGGGGAGTTCTACAGAGGAGGCAGGAGGGAGGGTGAGGGTGGAAGATGCAGCTGGGCTGGGGGTACCCTTGCTTCCTGGTTTTCAGTTTCCAATCTGCAAGGTGGAGCTGTGGTCCTCACTCACCAGGCTGCCTTAGGTGGGAGACCAGGTCCCACAGCCTGGTGGTGAAGTCTGATGTCTTTTCTTACATGGACCTGGGGGCAAATTTTTCTAGAGGTGTCCTGACTGTCAGTTAGCCGGTGCTCCCAGTGTCTGACCAGCCCATATCTGGCCCCCAGAGTACAGTCCTCCCAGCCCCCATTCCCAACTTCCAAGCAGCCAGGGCAGGGGCAACTTCCCTCCTGCACTGTCCTTGCCACATCACGTTGCCTCCCTACCTATTTCCCTGTCTGCACTCCTGGTTAGTTAAAAGCGAGTGCAACAGGTTTTCTTCACGACCTTCTAATTCTAGCAGCAGTTGCTGAATGAATAAATGAATGAAAGAATGAGAGAAAGAAGTATGGGCTAAGTATATACCTCCTTTAGAATCTGATCAGACCCCAAAGCATTGTTGTTTCCTCTGCTGACTTGACATCACATCTGGAGGGCTGGCTGCAGGAGCGCAGAGGCCCTTGGGGTGGGGAACAGGACCTGTCACCTCACCTGGGTCCCTGGTGCCCACGTCCGCACTAGGAACTCGATGAGGTTTTGTGGATGAGTGTGTAAATGAACAACTTACCTGTTCACTTAAGGATGAGGATCACTGAGACTGAAGTCTATGTTGCTTTCTAAAACCTATTTTTCTCAAGTGATTAGTGGAGGCCCCGTGGCCCCCGAGATGGGGCTCGTATCCCCAGGAGATTCCTTGCTCCACATCGACTTGGAGGTCCTGGTGTCAACACATGGCTCGGGGCTGTCCTGGAGGCCAAATGGCAAACGTTGAGAAACTAAGGCTGTTTATCTGAATCTAGCACAAGATTTTCCCCCATACTTAACGTTGCCTTGGCAACTAATAAACATTCTGCTAGAATTTTCTGAGTTTAGGCCACAAGGTACCATTTTCTTCATCACCGTCCTTGGAAGATTTATTTGATGACAGGTTTCAGGCCATGTGCGGTAGGATAATCGTGTTTTTATTAGGTGAAAGATGGGGAAAGGGGAGGAAGAATGGGTCCTATCGTAATTCTACTCTCAGAGCTTTCTGTCTGAGCAAGTAGCCACGTGTGGGCGAACCTGCCCAGGAATCGTAGACCTGTGCAGATTTGCAGGGAGAGAACAGTTGTGTCTTGGCATTCACACCACATTGCCCCTCCTCATCCCAGTGGAAGCAACTCCCTGAGCGTTGGGTGATCCAGGAACTTAAACCAGGCAAGACTGTCTGTCCTTTCGGGATGTCTGAAAGAGTCCTTGGGGAGACAGGAGTGCTCAGTGACAGGGCACAGTCACAGAGAACCTGTGCGTGGCACGGGGCACTTCCTGGTGGTTCCGCAGAGAAAACACCATTTCCAGGCAGCTGGGCTCTCGCAGGTTCAGCACCAGTGTCCTCTGGGACTCAGTTTCTGTCCCTGGATCAGCTAGGTGAGGCACTGACCAGCTGGTCTCAGGTTTTCCTTTGTTCAGGTCTCAGGAGATGCAGTCCTCAGGTTGGGGCAGGGGGCAGGGGTGAGGGGACTGGACACACTTCAGGGCACTTGGGCACAGCTGCCTGCAGTCATGGGGAGGTGTTCATGTCCAGAGGCTAGGACTCCCTGTTAACATCATTACTCCCAGCAGGATTGCCAAACCTGCATTTCTCCCACTCCCTGGCTTCAGGGGCCCGGTTCCACCTTTGGTGCACCTGCTCCTGCTGTCCACCATGGCAAATCCGGCCACTAGCCTGGCAATCCTGCAGTTGTCTCCTGATCGCAAGGTGCTCTCAATCCTGCTGTCTCTGACCATAGTGACATTCTCATTTGCTCCTCAGTTGGTGGTCTCTTAGGGTGCAGCACAAGCCATGGCTGCTTCCTTAGCCTTCCCAACAATTCAGAAGGCAAACCCACTCCTAATAAACCCTATCGGCCTAGTGCATTCCCTGAAAACAAACCCGAACCAAAAAAGCCAAATGGTTATATAAAAAGGAAACAAATTCAATTCACGAAAGCCCAGTGCCATGGTGGGGCTGGAGCAAGAGAAAGATTCAGTGGTGCTGGTCGAGTCTCCAGGATGTTGGTATTTTAGTCACCATTGATTTCTTGTATTAGTTTTTAGTTTTTAAAAATATTATATCACAATACTGTTTATCTAGATTTCTGAGGTGTATTGCTGTCCGCTAAAATTTTGTGCCTGAGGCCAGTGCCTCATCATCCTCTCCCTAATCATAGTTCTGGTCGTTTGTTAGAACTGTGAAGTACCTCAAGGGAAATCCTAATAAGAAATGTGTAGGGCCTCCATAAAGAAAACTGGAAAACTTCGCTTAGGTATTATTTGAATAAATTAAGAGTAACATCACTTTTTAGGTTTTCTTCTTTCCTAATGTATGCATTCAAGGTTTTAAATATCTCTTTGTGCACAAAATAACTCTACACTATAGTTTTTGATATAGATGGTGTTTGTTACATTCAGTTCCCACTCCTGCTGTATTTGTGCCATGATTATTTCTTTGACCCATTGGCTATTTTACATTCTGCTTCTTTATCTCCAAATGCAGGGGAATATTCTAGTTGTCTTGCTGTTCCTGTTGTACAGCTCAACAGCATTGTGATCAGACAACATTCTTTGGGTGATCCCAGTGTTTTGAAATTTGTCGTGACCAACCTTACACTCGAGCTATGGGGGCTCCGAGTGCCTGCATTCCGTGTGCTGGTAAAGCATCTGATCCTGCAGCTGTGGAATGAATTCTTCTCCGCCTGTCAATTACATCAGACTTTATCACATTTTCATCATCTTCTCTACCCATGTACCTTTTTGTCTGTTTTCTTTTTCTGGCATCCCTGAAAGTGTGCTAAAGTCTCTTTCTAAACTTGTGAATTTGATTATTTATGCTTTTAATTGTTTCTACTGTCACTTTATATATTTGAAGCAGTGGTATAGTGCATGCTAATTCCAAATGTTATATTATCCTTGTGAATTGACAATTTATCATAAAAAATAGCCATCTTTTCCTCTAGAAAGGCTCTATACCTTAGTGTCTACTTTGCATGTGTGGGTATAGCAGCATCATAGTGAGAGCACCATACAAGTTTAAACAAATTTAAAAAGATTGAAATTCTACAGGATCTTCTTCAACCACAATGGAATAAAATAAAAAATCAATAACTGAAGGAAATCTGGAAAATTCACACATGTGTGGAAATTAAACAACACACTGTACCAACCAATGAGTCAATAAATAAAGAAATCACAAAGGATTTAAAAAGTTCTTTGAAACAAATGAAAATGAAAGCACAATGTACCAAGACTTATGGGATCTAGTGAAAGCAGTGCTCAGAAATAAACTCATAGCTATAAATGTCTGCATTTAAAGAAGATTTCAAATAAGCAACCTAACCTTCCACCTTAAGGAACCAGAAAAAGAAGGGCACACAAAACTTAAATCTAGTGAAAGTAAGGAAATAATAAAGATTAAATTGGAGATAAACAGAACGCAGAAAAGCAGTGGAGAGAATCAGTGAAACCAAAAGCTGGTTTCTTTCAAAAGATAAAAATATTGACAAATATTTAGCTAGGTTAACCATAAGAAATAGAGAGACAGCTCTAATCACTAAAATCAGGAATAAAAGTGAAGACATTACTACTGATTTCACAGAAATAAAATCAATTATAAGTGAACACTAATGAACAATGTTATATCAACAAATTAGATGAACTAAATGAAATGTACCAATTCCTAGAAATACATGTAGTACCAAAACTGAAAAAGGAGTATATCTTAATAGATCAATAACAAAGAGATTGAATCAATAATAAGAAACTTCCCAGTGAGTACAAGTCCAAGACCAGATGGCTTCACTGTTGAATTCAATCAAACATTTTAAAAAATTGACACCAATTATTCTCAAACTTTTCTAAAATTATAAGAGGAGGAAAGACTGCCTAACTCATTCTGTGAAATCACTATTATCCTAATACCAAAGCCAGATGTGAAAACCTTCAACAAAATACCAGCAGCCCAAACCATAGCATATTAAGAGGATTAAACACCATGACTAAATAAGATTTATCCTAAGAATATAAGGTTTTTCAACATACAAAAATTAAGCAATGTAATACATCATATTACTAGAATGAAGGAGATATAATCTCAACTCATGCAGAATGAGCATTTGACAAAATCCAACATCCTTTCATTATAAAAACACTTAATAAACTAGAAAGAGAAGAAAACTTTCTTAAGATAAAGGGCATCTGTGAAAAATACACAACTAACATCATACTCAATGGTGAAAGCCTACAAGCTTAACTCCCAAGATCAAGAACAGGTAAGAATGTCTGTTTTCAATAATTCTCTTCAACATTGTACTGTGATTTCTCACTAGGGCAATTAGTCAAGAGAAAAAAAAGGCACTTGTATAGGAAAGGCAGAAGCAAAACCATCTCTATTACTCTATTATTACAGCACTCTGCATCCTATAGACTACATAATCTTATAAATAGAAACCGAAAAAGAGTCCACAAAAATGCAATTAGAGCTAATCATTGAGTCTGCAAAGTTTCTGCTGCTACAAAGTTGTGTTTCTACTTGTTACCAATGGACAATAATATATAAAATTGTATGTAGAATTCTTTTTACAGTAACATCAAAAGGAATACAAGGCAACAATAAATTTAACTAAGAAAGTGCAAGACTTATATATCAAAACAGACAACATTGTTGAAATTAAAAAAAAACCTAAATAAATGGAAAGATATGCCATATTCGTAGATTAGAGGACTTCATATTGTAAAGATGATAATACTTTCCAAAGCAATCAAGTCAATTTCTATAAAAAGTCCAATGACCTTTGTTTTCACAAATGGAATATTTGACTAAAATTCAAATGGAATTGCAAGGAACTCTGAGTAGCCAAAACTACCTTGAAAAAGAAGAACAAAGGGAACTAAAATGTATACATATTGGGAAGGAGGATATAAAACTGCCTTTGTTCACAGATGGCATAACTGTGCCTGTAGAAAACCCAGAAGAATTGGCCAAATAATGCTCCTGGGACTAATAGGTGATTATAGCAAGGTTGTAGGATACAAGACTAATATACAAAAGTTAGTTGCTTTCATGAACAAGTGAGATTTGAAATTAAAAATACAATATCATTTACATCAGCATCCTTTAAAATAAAATATTTGGATATAAATCTAACAAAATCTGTGCAAATATGTATATAAGAAAAACAACAAAACTCTGATGAATGAAATCAAAGAAGGACTAAATAAAGAGATATTTTATGTTCATGAATAGGAAGATTCAAATTTGTCAAGATGTCGGTTCTCAAGCTGATCTATAGATTCATTGCAACCTCTGATCAGTCAAAGTAATTTTGTGGATATTGAGAAACTGATTCATGTGTTTATATGGAAGCAAATGACCCAAAATAGTCAACACAATAGTGATGAAGATGAACAGAGTTAGATGACTGACACCACCCACCTGACTTCAAGACTTGCTATATGCACTCATCAAAACAGTGTGGTGTTGGTGAAAGAACAGACACAAAAATGAGCAGAACAGAAACAGCCCCATAAATACAGTCAACTGACAAAGGAGCAAAAACAATGCAATGGATCAGAGATTTTTTTTTAAAATTAAACAAATGGTGCTAAGTACATGCTATGGGTTTGGATAACTTTATAGTAACATGAATCCATCATTATAACATGAGGTTAAACATAGAATAACCATATGATCTAGTGATTCCACTTCTGGGTATATGTTCAGAAGAACTGAAAACATATGCTCAAACAGAGATATGTACCTGAATGTTCACAGCAACACCATTCACAATAGACAAGATGTAGAAACAACTCAAGTACTTATCAATGAATGAGTGGGTGAACAAAATGTCATACATACATAGGATGGGATATTATTCAGCCACAAGAGGAGTGAAGCACGGAGACCTGCTACAACAGGAATAAATCCTTGACAACCTTATGCTAAGTGAAAGAAGCCAGACACAAAAGACCACATGCTGTATTATTTCATTTATAGAAACATCCTAAAAGCATACATTCTTAGAAGCAAAAAGCAGGTGAGTAATTGCCAGGGACTGGGGGAGGGTCAATGAGAAGGCATTACAATGGGCACAGGGTTCCATTTCGGGGTGATGAAATGTTCCAGAATCAGACAGCGGTGATGGTCACAGCACTTCAAGAATATACTAAGAGCCACTGAGTCGAAGACTTTAAAGTGGTTAACATGATAAATTTAGCATTGTGTGAATTTTCTTAAAGACTCATGTAACAAACCCCACATGGACAAAGATATCAACGGGAATACTGTTTTATTTTTATTTTTTTAAAGATTTTATTTATTTATTTTTAGAGGGAAGGGAAGGAGAGAGGGAGAGAAACATCAATGTGTGGTTGCCTCTCATGTGTCCCCTGCTGGGAACTGGCCTGCAACCCAGGCATGTGCCCTGACTGGGAATCGAACCGCGATCGTTTGGCTCGCAGGCCCGCGCTCAATCCACTGAGCTACACCAGCCAGGGCCGGGAATACTGTTTTAAACAGTGAACAATTATAAACAACCTAATAGCCCAACAATGCTTACGATTGAACTATTGCGGAACAGGCATTCAACATGTACTACACAGCTATTTTAAGGGTTATTATGAACACTGTAGCAAAACATAATAATTATGTTCAGAAAGGGAGCAGAGCATAACATTGCATGTATTCTATGACAGAGGCTTTAAAACAGTATGTGCATAAGCAAATATAGGAAAGAAAAAGACAAAAAATTAGTTCTGTGTGATTTTATGAATTATTTAAAAAATTTATTTCAATATTTTCTTATGATAGAAAAATTGTTGCCAGTCATTTCACAAATACTTATCAAATGTTTATGTGTGCTATTAGAAAAAAATAACATCTTAAATACTTAAGTTTGAGATTGAAAAACAGCACTAAGATATAAAGCAATTGGCATTTTGGAAACATTTAGCAGAACACATTTTGAATTGTTGCCAAATGCTGGCTAAGCCCTTGATTTCCTTGTGATTAACACTTACAGTGGATTTCAAAATCTTTCATTCTATCAACCATTTCAATGAGGGGAAAAGGATGTTTATTTTGATTTATCTTAAAGTTTCTAAGCTCACCAACATTGATATGATGTCTTAAAAAGACCAATGTCTTCATTCATTTATTCTTGCGCTTGTTTATTAACTATTCATTTCGTACCAATAATACATTAGACACCATTGGGAAGTAGAGAAAAGCAAAATGCAAATATTTCCCCTAAGAAGTTTAGGTTTAATAAATGAGATGACACATACAGTGAACCAGGTCTTTTAAAGTAGGTGTTTCATTTGAATTCCAACACTAAAGTAAAGAACATTTGTTCCACATAAGCACATTATAGAAAATAAAATTATATTCATGAAATTTTTCTAGTTCAAAATAATCAGACCTTACTCTTAGCCAAAATTCTGTGAATTCTTATTTTAATAAGGTGCCACTTGACAACTTTACTGTGCAGCTGCCTTGCTCAATTGAATATCGGTTAGTTTCGCGGTTTCTTGTTGAAATTAGGAAGAGTGTCCCTTGCCCTGTATTGAATACTCACTCGATTGCAAGCAAACACTTGGAGTAGATTCCCACCAAGGCCGACAGAATTCTGCATCGTTGTCTACATGCCACAGTCTCCTGTGTACTGCTGTGGCGGACACTGAATGATGAACACCCCCATCCCTGTGATCCAATCCCACTTTTCTAAACTTTTATTTTTTGGTCCGACTGTGGCTTTCAGTTGCTGCAAAAGGGATAGTGATATAAGCCAAAACTGGTGACAACATTCACTTAAGAAGGGGCCAAGCTGATGACTCAAAGCAGACTCCACTGGTATGTCACCCACCAAGCCCTGGTTCTGATGACCAAGAGTGTTAAGTTCATTACTAATGTTGGGGTAGCTATTCTGATTATAGTAGGTGCTTTGTATAGATGTGAACTAGATAGAAAAACACCTGTGCTGCTCTTAAAAAGAACTAACTAGCCCAAACAAATTTTAGGGAAAACTAAAATCCTTGTTACATTTACAAAGATTTGGTTGCCTTAGAGAGTTCAGATTCTTTTTTAGTTTATTAAACATAAAAATGTATATGTAATTTGGTTTATTTCTTAATGTGTTTTATTTAGTAGCTTAACAGCATTAAAATTGTGCAATTTAAACTTAAAACATGAGCTATCACAAGGTGTTAAATTTTTGCTTTTTAGTCAGTATTTTAGGATGTTATATAAAATTAATATGATAAAAATCTTATAGAAAAAGAAATCAGGTTTTCTGTAATTAATGTTTTAATGTGATGAAGCAAACATAAATCCCTCTCCACTTAGAAAATGAATAGAGGAGAAAAGTGGAAAACATTAGAATTGATTTATGAGTTTTTTGCTTATTTTTATTAAGGTAATAATAATAATTTGACAATGTGGGCAGGAAAATATATTACAAATCTTCCTAGATCATATCATTTGAGGAAAAATATCTGGGAAACTAAATATCTATACATTTAACTACAGATAATCTGAATTTTGGTCATTAGAGATTAAAATGTTAAAATACGTATCATAAACAAAATTCAAACTTTTCTGTAGTGACTAACAGATGAAAATCCAGTTACTCTTTGACATAACAGTGACCCAGTCAAGAGCCTGTCCATGAAGAGTGTTTTGTGCAGCAGAGTCGATGGTGTCATTTGGATGAGTAACTACACTTTTGTCCTATCATCTTATAAAAACAAAGGAGAATGAAAGAGAGGGAGCCAACGCTAGGGATAGGTTCTTTGCTGCAGTGGAGATAGGGTGGGAATCACCAGGCCCAAGGAGCCTTCCTGACCTTGATAGGTGCTCCACCTGGAAGTGCAGAATCCACTGTGTGTCGCCTAGGCCCTCTGATTTACTCTCATCTGGTTAATTGTCAAACTCCACTTGAACTTATCACACTGTTTTATATCAAACTGTTATTATTATAAATCTGTGGTAACTAGCAAAACAAACCACCTCTCTGTTGTGAATCATCTCGATGGAGTAATCAATGTCTGGCCATGGTGAAAAGTGGGGTATTATTGTGCATTATTTACTAATTTCACCTAATCTGGTGGAGTAGTTGGCACCACACAATTTTTTTTTCTCCTTAATTTCCCAAATGTGAAGGTACAGTTGACTTGGGGCGGATTGTGCTTTGAGTTATATTTAGGGTTCTGATGTGCAACCGCCATAGATCTTCATTGCTAATGATACTGTGATATGATGCAGCTGGCTGTGTTGCCCAGCCAACCCCCAGCATACCCTCGTGGGCAGCAGAAATCAAAGGAGCGATGATTTATCTTCTGCCCTCCATGTGGCTGAGAAGTCACCCTGGGTGAACTTTATTTACTGATGTCATTAGGGCTCTGAGTTTTCTCAGGGGCTGCTAAGTGCCCGTATTGTGAGCCAACTGACAAACCAGTTAGGCAGCAGGCACGTTGTTTATGTCCTTCCCATGTCCTTTGTGAGACTTTCTGGCAACCTTGCCCAAATGGACAGCATCTGGCTCTCAGCTGTTTCTATCCCCGCTGGTGGCTGGTCACCTGCCACGATTCAGATGCTGGAGTCCCCCTCTTGCACCAAATCCTTCAGTGTTTTTCCTGTAACTTTCATTAGACATAGATCTTCCTTAAAAAGATATTTTCCTAGGAAAAGACTGACCAATTTATATGATTAGAGTGGATGGTCAATTTGAACGTTTAAAGACAGTAAGTTTTTTTGAAACACATGTATTAACTTAAACTATTCTAACACAAACTTGTTGTTATGTGCTGAGTTGTGTCCCCTCCTCCCTTCGGAAAAAGCTATGTGGCTCCCAAGTGGAGGGTTTAAAAAATAATGGAACTCAATCAGTGAAGATTCCACATGTCAGTCATCAGATCTTCCTCTGGGGAAAGTCGGGTCCTAAACAATTGCTCAGGACTTACATGATAGTACCTGTAGGCTACTATAGCTCAGCTTCACCACTCATACTTCAATAAGATGTTTACCTTCTATAGGAAGATTAATTTAGAGAACTCCCAGGCATAAAGTTGGCCCTTGACATACATGTATTTCTAAAACATGTTGCTCATGGCTCTGAATTGTTAAAACTCATTTTGGAGACAGTTTTTGTCACATGCCTGAGTACTATGCACTCCACATTTTATGGTGAACTTGGAACACAGAAGAACGACACAGCGATTGTAAGTATGGAGAATTTGAGATGCAATATTCTGTCATTTAGTGACCACTTGGAGTTGTTATTTGTGCTTAAAATTTAAAACAGTTTAAAATTCAAAATGGAGTGCAAATGAGATAATGTTTTCTTTAGGAAGTGCAAATTTCTATTCATACATAAAATATTTTACTGAATTTGCATATCATTAAAATCAAAGTGTACTTAAAAATTGTTAATTATTTAAAGCAACACATCAAGAAATAATTGCCACTAACTGTTGTTTCATATTTACTACTGAAACAATTGATGCCTTTTATAGAGTAGATGCCATTTCTGATCAATAGTTCACACTCAATGTCTCCTATTTTATTCTTATCTTATTGCATTGGCATGGACTGTAGTCATGGCAGTAATGATACAGGTATCTGACTTGAAAGGCAAATGCATCTACTATGTCACCACCCCACACAATGTTAGCTCTGTGCTCCTGATGTAAATGTATGTGTATGTGGATAGAAATGAATATGGGTATATTGCATTTGGCCAAGTTAGTACCAGGGTCATAGGCTGTGGAAATTATTTGTGGTCTAATAAATGCTCTCTTTTGTAAACGTGCCATAGGTTTTTGAAAATAATTTCTATGTTCCATTAGGAAATTTATTTGTATATATCTGTTAGGTTAAACTTGTCAGTTGTATATTCAAATCCTCCTTTTTTGTATACTTTATTATCTGTCAATTTTTAAAGTTGTGTTAATGGTTCCCCTAATTATTCTGGATCTGTCAATTTCTTCTTGTATTTATGACAGTTTTTGCAGTATGTATCTCGAAGCTATATCCCCAAAGGAATAAAAAGTTATGGCTCACACATTCTTCAAGGATTACACCTTTGATCATTACAAATTATCCACATTTTCCTATTTTATGTTTTTCTTAATTTTTACTTTTCTGAATTAACAGTGGTCTCACACATTTTCCCATCTAGCTTACATTTTTATTTTGTCATTTAATTTCTTATAAAACACATATAAGTACATTTTATTTTTAACCTAAATCTAGGAGATTCTTTTAGTAGAAGAATTCAATCTAGAAAATACTTATGTTCAAAACTTTTCCTTCATTTAACTTTGTGTTTACTATTTGTAGCTCGATTTGTAGTGGCTTGTGCCTTTGACAGCCAAATTTCTACATTAGTTTAAATACTTGGTGGCTTCCCTAGCCTTCCAGCCTGTCTCAGGTGCTTATAGCTGCAGGACAACATCATCCCACCTGGCCATCAATGAGTCCTCGTGCAGAGTCCATGAACTGAATGAATTCGGGGTATGGGGTCCAGGTGCCCAGAAGGTCCTTGAGTTGCTTTCTCATTATTCCGGAGCAGAGAAATCTCAGCCCTAGGAAGCCAGGAGCAGGTGTTTGCTCTGGCTGTGATGTCACTCTAAAGAATGCCAGGCACCAGCTTCCTAGACATTGAGCAGAAACTTTTGGGGAGTCAGAGTGGCAGGGCTGTTGCGAAAACAAGTAACTGGATGAAGGCCCACTTGAATTATGTAGCCAAAAACTGGAGTGGGGAGGTAGGGGTGGATTAAGGAAGACTGATGTTTTAACAAATCAGAATGTTAATTAATGTCCATGTGACTCTTTTTAACACGTTTTTCATTATGATGTTCAGAACCTGAATAAGCTTTTTGAGTCTCCAGCTGGTGGAATTGAAACAGCATCCTTTCCACAGAGCTTAAAGGTCTTGGACATCAGATAATTTCCCAGCATTAAAGAAATATTTTATGTGTTTTAAATATTGGTCTCATCATTTAAATAATGGCAGGAAACTGTTTTATTGTGGTAGAGCTGACATAAGTAGGAGCCTGGAGGACCCTTGGAAACATGTTACATTGTATTAATTGTCCATATTATCTGTGATGCTGGGGCCTGCTGGCGTGCACCAAATGGGTTAATGTCTATGCCATAAATAAATGGGAAGTGTTTAGGGCAATATTAATTGAAATGCATTCATGCAATTACAAATGCTTGTGTGAAGCTCGGTGCCTCTAAATGCCCACTCTTTTCCTGGAATGGCTTGTAAAGTGACTGTAGGATGTCTGAGCCTTTCTCATTCATTCCTGACCAACCTTCCCACAGAAGCGCTGTTCATTCACCCCGTCCAGCAGGTTTTGGCTGCTGGACCACTAATGGGGTGGGGGTTGAAAATTCAGTCTCATCCAGCAGGGAGGTCACAGCAGTTCTCTCCTAGCAAGACAATCAGTTCTCTGCTCAGCCAGTTCCATTAGCTTGGCTGGGTTTTCTGAAGCTGTGACCCCAAATCATGTGGACTAACCCCCACTATGCCACGTTTCACTCCTGCAGGGGACAGGTTCAGGGAGGGGTTGATAGGAGGAAAGGGATCGTCTGTGAAGAGGTGATACTTTACAATTGCTGAGTACGCCATAGCAGTACACACGTGTGCATGCACATATCCATGAGTCTTGCTGAAGCCCTGGTAAGTGAGCAGGGGTGAGTGGTCACTCCAGGTACAGGTGGGGAGACTGGCTGGCTAGTTTCAAGATGACTTAGCTGGCAAGTGGCTGGGCTGGGATCAGGAGCCTTGTGCCTAGAGCTCAGGTGAGTGCACCTGTGGTTCTCTCAAGAATGAGATCCTTCTTTATGGTCTGCCCCATGAGAGCCAGCTGAGGAGAGGGTCCAGGATGGTTGAGACGCGCAGAAATGGATGGCCTCTTGAGACCTGATTCCTTGGTAGGACTGCAGAGGATCCCAGGAAAAACCCCAGTGTGCTTGGAGGGTCCGACAGCATTCAAAGGGCATCCATTGCTAGGCATGCATTGTGTTCTTTTAGGAAATCAATGAGACCGAAGTAACACACATGGTTGCATGTCTGGTGGAAGTTGTTCACCCTTGTCCTGTTGTTCAGGGTTGTCCTTCAGCCTGGGGGGAGGGAAGGACTTGGAGCTGCAGTCTGCAAGTACCCCACACTTTCTCTGTCACCCTTTGGCCTGACAATCTGTCTTCCAGAGGCAAAGCAAGCCATGCCGTCTGGCCTTCCTAGAGAGGCCATCTGTGCAGATCATCTCTTGGGGGGGGGACAACACACCACAGAGCCCCGTGTCTCCATCAGAGTCACAAGGACATGCTGACCAAAGTCGGAACTCATTCGGGGCTGGCTGTCTACATTGGTGGGAACAAAGGAAGTCTGTTTGATTTTCAGGGGAAAGAAATTCCACAGGGGAAAAAAATATGGACTTAGGTAGTCGACAATATCAGTTCTAAAAATGCAATTTCCGGATTAATAACAGGGACGCTGTTCTAGTTGGCTGGCTCCTTCAGGACGTGCGCTTTTGACCCACAGAACATATTGTGCCCCGTGGCTCCAGCTGAAGTGCAACGTAGCGGTCCTCCCCTTTTTAATGCGTGATGTCTGTTAAAGTGGCCACTGCCTGTACGGGGTCTGTGGTGGAAATGAGAAATGCACCTCAGTCAGTGGACCGATTGCTGGTTAAAATTTAAAGCTCGTAACTTTAATATCTGCATGACTATAGATTGCATTGAGTTAGGGAAAATTTCACAAAAATAGTGTGGTTCTTATATGAAATAGCTTATATGACTTGTCTGTGTCTTACATGACATGTTCTGCTTAGAAAGATTAAGGACTTACATCAAGGACTTAACATAAAGCAAAATTTATGATCACATATATATACCACACATACACACCACATATGCACACATCATGTACATGCATGTGTATATTGATACACATATATACACGTATATGTTTATAACAGTATATGCTATGATTTTAGAACTTTTTCACCTTTGTATCTTACCAGTCTGCTTTTGAGAAAAGTGGGAAGAAAGAACAGGTGGGCTTGCATTTACAGAGAGACTCATCGGTTACCTGTGCTGTGTTTCTAGTTGAGAAGTCAAGTTTCCTTTTCAGGAAGTAATCAGACTCCAAAGGGAAAAATAAACAATAATCAACAGTGTAAGTGAAGATAAAAGGACTCCATAAGTCTGTGACCTTTAATTTATCCACCTGTCACTATGGGTGTAAAGGAAGGGAACATACTATATTTTAAGGGTTAAAAAATTAGACTCATCAGAAAAAATGAGGAGATTTAAGAAAACAGGGACCAGGCCATTAGAAGAATAGTAAATATAGTACACAGCTTCAATGAGAGTATTGTTAAAATCTAAAAACCACTATGATCATTCTCAAATTGCTTTAGTATTGAGTAGATAAAAACTGAGTCCCTATTTTGTAAAAAAGGGAGTTTTTTGTTTTAAAATAGTCATCCTGATCATTGTCAATTGTTATCATGAACGAGGTAGGTATTTGGACAGAGAGATGGCCCCACATTTCCTCCTGGTCCTTAGACAGGTATAGCTCACAAATTAATAAATACTATTTCTTTGAAAACTCACATATTGTGAATTACTCCTAATTATTTTTAGGGAAAATGTCAAACAGATTCTTAGTTTTATGGTGAACTGAAGCAAATCTTCTAGAATTCTGTCCCCCACGAGAGTCACTGTGCCCAGTCTCTTTTCACCTTTGACCTGATGCTCCTGGTGGGGGTGGATGCACATCTGGGCAGAGCCACGTAGTCAGTGGTTGGTGCAGCCTTTGCATCAGGCTTCAAGTGAGCATCTAAGAGCTGCCAGGGCATAGGAAGTAAGGAGGTGGTTTTGTGGACAGTCCTGTTTGCTTCCCAGACCATATCTAGAGTCTGTCCATCTTTCCCAATTGAAGTGTTTGTATCAGTTTTCTTTCTAAGAATGGTGTTATCCTGGGTCCTAAAATCTATCCTGTAGCCATAGACTATATCCTCTAAACTTCAAATGGAGGAAATATCAACAATGGATACTTCTGCAGTCATGGCCAATGTCATGGTGATGGTCATGGGAGGTCATAATGAAGGTCATGAGTAATGGTCATAGATAATGGTTGTTGGTAATGGTCATGGTGATGGTCATGGGAGAAGGTTATAGTGAAGATCATAGGTGATGGTTGTGAGCAATGGTCATGGGGAATGGTCTTTAGAATGAAAATGGGAGATGGTCATAGGTAATCATCATGGATGATAGTCACACGTGATGGTCATAGACAATGTTTGTTGGTAATGATCATAGGAGAAGGCCATAGTAACAGTCATGGGTGTTGGTCACCAGCAAAGGTCCTGGACAATGGCTCTAAGAGTGAAAGTCAAAGGGAATTATCCAGGGCAATGATAATGGGCGATGATTGTCAATAAAAGTCATAGATGATGGTCATGAACTTCAAGGGAAAAGGTCAAACAAAAGAATGTCTTTAGGACAAAGTATACTGTTTTGGGGAAACAAAGAGGAGAGTTGTCTGGGTCTTGGATGGATCTTTGGTCTCACCCAGGAGTGGTTCGTTGTATAAACATTTCAGACTAAATTTTGAGGGAGAATTGCGAAGCAAGGGGCTTAAAGGGAGCTGTGTATAACACAGAGACATGGCTGAGCATGTCAGCAAAGAACAAAGGACAATTCAAGTATCCATGAGTTAAATTCAGAAAAAAAATTTGGATGTAGATTTGAAAGTCTGTTGCATTTCTTTTGTGGTTTCTGTGATGAAATTCAGGAAGACAGACCTGGAGGTACATTCTGGAAGGAAGTTCAGAAAAGTGCAAAATGCAGTCACCACCGTGCTAGAATAAACATCTAAGTCTGAACATGTGGGTGAGACTGACACTTAGAAAGGGATTAAGGGTATTATGGCTGCTTTTCCTCCAGTGGAAGAGGGTCAGCGAGAGACTGATTCGTGAGAGCTGAAAGTGGCAGGCTGGACCTTCCTTTGCTTTTCCAACCACAGCAGATGATTAGTAGGAGAACACATTTAAAAAAATTTAGTCTCATCTTCCTAGCTCTCGAGAAATGATGGAAATAAAGTCTGTTATCCTGGAATATAAATGCATCTCAGTATGTGAGTCTCGATCTCAGGTTTCCTTTGTAAATATGGAATCTGGCAATTATTTTAAAGTTTTATGAGTCACCGCCTACTGCTTGAGAGTACACAGAGTCTGCTCCCACTCAGGTCTGCTCCTACAGAAAACCTTTGGAGCTGAGTTGGCCACCTGTTTGTCAGGAGCGGTATCATGCAAATCAGGTATTCCTATTTAAATAGTTTGAAATATTTTGATGAAGGATTGAATCAGAGCATCAAGTAAAAGTGCATTCTCAAACTTATTTGATTTGTATTTTCTCTCTGAATTCTGGACTTCTAAAAAGTTTTAAATCAAATTAAAGACTTCTGAGTTACTGTTATGCAAACACTTTCTTCATTTCCTGGGGCTCGTCCTTTCACAGTCTTGCACAACAGCAAAAACAGATGCGTAGGTTTTACTGAAACTTTCCAAACAAACTCACCTTTGTGCTGAGGCAATTATGGAAAATTTCTCCCTCAAGTACATGCTTTGAAAAAGGAGGCGTGGGCCAAGCAGGTGGTGGTGGCTCCACCCACACGCTCCTCTGGCCTGTGCCTCCCATGCAGAGTGTGCTGATATGTGGGTGTGCAGGCTAATTTCACAGCTCGTGTGTTTTCTACTGACCTGCAACCAGTGGGGGGACAAGCGAACAGTGGGCAGGAAAAAAAACTTAGAAATGATTTTTACAAAACAATCTGTATGAATTGACAGATGAAATCTGCTGGACTGGAAACTAGACACGTATAAGATTGCCAGCCTCAAAGGTTGAATTTGGAAGAGCATAAGTAAAATTAAACAGGGAAGTAGTGTAACAGGCATTTCTTCAGACAATATTTCTAAATTAAACATAACTTAATCCCATTAGTACTTTATCCACTTATGGTGGTGTGGAGATGGTTGTAGGGGCCAATGCTGATGTGAGTGCAGATGGCTAGTTTCGCATCCATACGATTCACTTGTGAGTCTGCATCTGGCATCACATGGGTTGTGGGCAGAAGACAACCTACTAGTACCACTGCCAACCTCCTTCCTTCCCTCCCTGTGCCCCTCCCTCCCTCCCTCCCTCTCTCTTCCCCTTCCTCACTTCCTTTCTTGTAGACAAAAAGGAGCAAACTCAGTCTGAATGCAGACGACTATGTTCACAGAGTCCCTGGTGGGCAGGGGACCAGGCTGGGTGATTGAGAGCCTGGAGCAGATCTCACTGTGCTGGCCCCTTTGAGCCACTTCTCTCACTTGGTGTCCTGGGTGGGAGCGCCCCACTGGCCTCTCTGTGGGTGTGGAGTGAGGCTCTCCTATCACCAGCCCCTCCCACCCCCGGGTTGGCTGCAGCCCGCTGGTACTGTACCCTGGCCGTTCTGCCACACAAAGGGTGGCCACCTATCTTCAGCACCCACCCTATCTAAAACCCTGCCCAGAGGTGAAGATCAACTCTCAGTGGACAGTCACCCAATTAGCTCACTAATTTCATTGTGCTGGTGTG
>PVKM010027671.1:0-18690 GCA_004027735.1 Carollia perspicillata
TGGGTAAACAAGGCATTTAGCTAAAGGTGAATTTCATCACAGGAGTCGTTTTTAGATATCATTTTTTGAGTGCCTAAAAAGTAGCATGTGTATTGCTAAGTTTCTTATAGTCATTAATTTTTTTAACCCTTTGACATATACCAGTATTATCCCCGCTTTTTACATCAGCAAAGTAAGGCTCAGCAAAGTGAAAAAACAGCCCAAGTGACCAGCAAGGAAGAGGGTCAGAACCCAGGTCCAACCGAGGCCTGTGCTCTCACCCACCGTACTTGGTGGCCTCGGTGCAGTGCACAGGCCCAGGCCCAGGCACAGGATGTCTCCTCCACTCCCTGTTTGGTCTTCTCCCTGCATCTGTCCATCTTGTGGCTAAAAAGGGCTTAGGGAAATGCCAGCCAAGGAACAGAGGCTGCAGAGCAGCCAAGGCTCAGGTTCTCTCCAAGTCCACTCAGCGGGCCAATGCAGACCCTCCAAGTCTGCCCAATCCTGCAGCACTCAGCAGTCAGGGTCTCAGGAGGGCAGTCAGATGTGGAGAGGACGGGCCCTGGCAGTCAACTGGCTGGGTTCGGATCTCAGCCCTGTGACCTTGGGCAAGACTGAGCCTCTCTTTTGAACTCAATTTCCTCATCTATAAAAGGAGGAAAATAATTCAGTGTTTCTCGGGCTTCTTGTGAAATTAAATGAGACAGTCAATATAAAGGACAAGCCAGGCATAGTAAATACACAAGAAATGCTCGCTCCTGTTTTGAACTACCAAAAAAGGCAGATGGAAAGAAAATGTAGGTGCAAGAAAAGGCGCACTGTTACTCAGAAGGACCTCCACACATCTGCAACCTTCTGTTGTTACATTGACAATGCACAGTGGGCTTCAAGGGCAGTAAACAACCTGTCTTGGCACCACCCCCTCCCCCAGCTCCTCCTGGTGCCATCAGGGACCCACATCTTCCTGACCTGGCTTCAGATCAGCAGGGACAGTTCCTCTCCTGTTGCCCATGGGGTCAAAGAACAACTGCTGGTGACCATTCTGCCTTGACGGTCCTGGATTTACAGGATTTGGTTGCCCTTGAGCCTTCCCAGGGAGTAATTTAATAATTGCTTGGCCTGTCTGGAGTTCAGCTCCATACAAACCAGCTTCCCCTCCCCGCACTTTCATGTCTGTCCATGGTCGGTTCCAGTCTGGGGTTATGTGGCATGAGTTGGCTGGTGCTCTCAGCACCCCCATTGTGTTCCAGGAGGCAGCAGGCTCCAGGCGAGCCCTCTCAGCAATCCAGTGTTGCTGTCAGAGGAAACGCTACCTCTGCTCTCGGGCAGCAGGTGTCTTTCTTGTCATCCATCCCTGGTTCCCAGTCCTCTCTCTGCCCCACCAGGAAGTCCAGGGCGATTCCAGCAGCAATTTGGGGGGTGCAGGGATGGGAGCAAGAAGGCTCTGAAAAGGAGAGTGAAGGGGAGGGGCCAGAAGCAAGGACCACCACACAGAGAATCGTCTGTGCTTGCATTTCTGTTTCTTCCGAAGTGTCTCTACCTCTTGACCTTTGGGATATTGTAGGTTTACAAGGTGATAAAAACGGAAACACAAGACCCCGGCAGCCTGGAGGGAAAGATGCCCACGGTAAGTTGCAGGGCCTTCTCCGGGGCAGTTCCCTGAGACATGGAACTGATTTAACCTCGTGGAAAATCTCGAGTCAATTGAAAATGGCTCCCTGGGTCACTGGGATGAGAGTCTGGGGCCACCTCCGGGCTCAGCAGGGGAGGAGTATTGTGATTGATTAGCAATGTCTGCCATGGACACAGGGGGAGAAGTGAAAAGCTCACAAGCCAGATGTGAGCCCAAGGCAAAAGCGCAAACCCCACCGATAACAAGGCAGCCATTACGGGAAAGATATTAAAATGAGAATCTAGAATTGTGTGAACTCTAAACAGAATGCCAATCACCTGTAAGATTGGAGGCATGCAAATAAGCAGAGTGGGCCAGAGAAAGAAACCCTGAACGGGGTGACGGACAGCCAGATCACGTGACTGAATCCTGCTTTTGTTTCTCGTGGGCCTCAGTTTCCCCTTCAGAAGACCAGATGTTATCTAAGATTTGGTACAGCTTGGCACTTCTTCCCATTGTTTTGCTTAAAATACAGAATATTTTAGTTAATGTCACTGGTATTTTAAATTATTTGTGCAAAATTGTATTTGGATTTATATAATCTGCTCAGAAGCTAAGCTTAATGAGGCATAAATCATTACAGGTAATTTTAATGCTTGGGTATTGTAAAATAGAACCCAGAAAGGGTAAAACCAGTAATAGGGTTTTCGGTTGGATGTTAGAAATGCCGTCTCTCCTCTGAATGGGGACAGGGAGACCTCATCTGCAGAGCTGTCCTGAGCAGAAGCTGTTCAACGTGCAGATCCCCTTCACACACACTCAGGGCACCCTGACAGCCCCTGTCAGACAGTGGCAGGAGCCGGATTCCACAGAGGGAGGGAGAGGGCACTGTGGAGAGGAAGCTCAGCAGGGCCTACCACCATGGCCCCATGCCCTTCCGCAGGGCTGGCTGGGCCAGGGCTGCACTCAGGCTACAAGGGACAGGGACTGCTGGAGACCTGGGTGATGGGAGACAAGAAGTCCCAGCTCTGGCACCAGAGCGGTGACCACAATGGTGCTGGGCAGCAGGATTTGAGGTGCGGGCTCCATGAAGTGTCTTAGTCCTTTTAGAAGGAGAAGAAAGAAAATGCTAGGCTACTGGGTGAGGCCACAGTGTCCTGGTAGGGTTTGCACAGCCTGCCTGCCTGCCTGCCTGCCGTGTGTCCTGTCCCCTCTTAGAAGAGGAGCAGCCCTCAGATCCTGTATGTCAGAGCACATGATCTGGCGAGAACCCAGCCAGAGGCTTGAGGCCAAAAGGACCAAACCCCCCAGGGGCTGCTGCAGTGTGACAGCAGGGAGCAAGGGAGCAGAGTGAGGTGGCCTTGGGGAAGGTGCCGAATCCAGCCTGGAGTTGAGAAGGAGGAAAGCCAGGTTCCTGAGCCAAAGAGGCCTTGGAGCAGTGGGGAAATGCAGAAGGACCCACATGGCCTGCTCCTGACAGCTCACCTTGACTAGCTGCCCAGCCAGCTGGCACAGCCTCTTGTCCAGAGAGGGCCATGGAGCAGCTCAGGCCAGATCTGGCGGTGACACCCTGTCCTCACCTTCTCACCACACCCCTTGGGTCTACAGCACCAGGGTTCAGGATGCTCACAGCCCTGCGGGATGTGTGGGCAAATGCACAGGGCAGAGGCTTCATACACATTCTCCTGCCCTTGCCTGCAGAAGACCCCCGTCCTGCACCCTCCAGGAGCAGAGTGACACTGACCTCACAACGCGATTCACCATCTCATTCGCCCTCCCAGGTGCCCCATCAATATATGCCTGGGGTCCCTCAGCTGAGCCCAGCATCCCCCAGTGAAGTGGAGGTGGGGCCCCAACTAGAATCCATGCCTTGTACCACCCCATTAGGCATTTTCCCACATCACTCTACTCTTCCTGGGCTTGCAGCTGCCCCCTAGCACCCCACCAGCATCTCTTCCTCACCCAACACTTGGAGGCTCCTGGGATGGCCAGCTGAGAGTGGGGTGAGTCCACATGAGTCAGGGGATCGATGGCCCCATCCTCCTCGCACCCCTTCCCTGCCCTCCCACCCAGTGTGCCTGATTTTGGTCAGCTTGTCTCAGGAGACCTTGAATAAGAGGGCCCTACCAGAGTGCAGTCTCTCTTCTGGGCTAGGATGGGGGTTTGCTGCCCATCCATCAGTGGATCTCACCACTGGTCATTTAGCCCTACAGCATCTGACTGGGCCTGTCCTGCATCCAGGCTTCCTATGAGAAAGGCTGGACATACATGAGTGATTCTGGGGCACAGCCTCCCCACAGTACCTTGTGTGTCTGTTATCAGAACACAGGCTTTCTTGGGGTGCTCCAGGCTCCAGCTCACCAGGGCCAAGGGAGAAAGAAAGCCTATCTGGATGCCAAACCCACTTCAACCTACAGAGGCCCAGATGACAGGGCTCCATGATGCCCTCTTCCCACACCCAGAATGCTATGCGGCACCATAGCCATGGCGCAGACCCTCCCTTGAGCTCACTGGGGGTTCACAGCATTGCCTGGACATTTCCCATAGAGCACTCTTTCCTAGAAAAGTTAGCAGGGATTCTGCAGAAAACTAAATGGTGGGGAGAAGGGAATTTCATCACCTATCTGTCCAGGGACCGCTGAGTTAATTGAGGTGAAACCAGTTTCTTACTGATGGTTTCATAGGGTCGGCAAATGGCTTATGTTCCCTGTGAATCTCCAAGAGGACTAGGGGATTTGCCGTAGTTCCCAAACCAATTTGACTAAGGAACTTCACTAGGAGATAATAGCTGCTGGGAGCAGAGTTTTCAGCTCTGGGACTCATGTTGAAGGTTGGGCAGTCACAGCCTC
This sequence comes from Carollia perspicillata, assembly GCA_004027735.1. Classification (NCBI taxonomy): domain Eukaryota; kingdom Metazoa; phylum Chordata; class Mammalia; order Chiroptera; family Phyllostomidae; genus Carollia; species Carollia perspicillata. The sequence continues at coordinate 4,441 of PVKM010027671.1, forward strand.
TCAAAAAGACAGGGAGGCCTGGGCCAGGCAGCCCTCATCTGCAGGTGTCAGCAGCTGACCAAGCCTCCCTGTGTTTCCAGCCTACCCTTGGGATCGGTCTAGCCTGAAATCCATGCCCCTGGACCTGCGGCAGTTTGAGAAACTGGACACCTATGCCTCACAGGTAGGAGAGCTGACCCCTCTGCCTACAGGTCCCCCAGTGTGGCTTAAAGTCCTCCAGGCCAGAGTAGCACAACCTTTCCCCCAGCTCTTCCTGAATGTATCCTGAGTCCTGTGGATGGATGGCCCAGAGTGCCTTTCTACAGTATATGGCTGGGGGACAGAAAGGCCATTTTATCCCCCCAACCCCACCCATGACTGTGACACTCCTGCCAAAGGCTGCATACCCTGCATCCACCCCAGTGGCAGGCCCCTATGGCCAACTCTGTCCTGCCCTCTCCCTGCCCATTTGGGCATTACTACTACTGAGCTATGCCAGCCCCAGCCCAGGAAGGAAGGGAGCAAGTGGGTAGGGACCAGAGGCAGATGGCCAGCTCCCACTGTGACCTCAGCCAAGTTCATCCTTTGAGCACATAGGCTGCTAAGCTCTCACATCTCTGGGCCTGGGCACAAGTGGCGTGGGGTAGGAGAGGGGCAGCTATAAGAGCTGAGGCACTAGGGGCACACCGAGGTCGTGGGAGCCAAGCAGGACCCTCGCCACAGAGTTTGATTGGCCAGGCCAAGGAACTGGACCTGTTGGTGACGTCAGAGTGAGCCCCCTAGGCTGGTAAGCTGGGAGGTCACCTATAGGCTGCTGACCAGGCTCAGAAAGCAGTGCAGGAGCCCTGCTGAGGCCAGAGACATAGCCACAGAGACATGGCCAGAGGCAGCCAGGCCCAGGGAGGGCAGGGGTGGGGACCAGTGGACCAGAAGCTGCAGGACTGAAGTTGTGGGTTAAATCAGGAGTCGGCCGGACCATAGTGTGGGCCTGCAATGTGTTCTAGGCCCTGGGAGAGAGTCTAGAACTGTGAGGACAAGGACTGGGGAGTTGGACCTGGACCTGAAAGAAAAAGAAGCAGCAACAGGGCAAGTGGGAGATAAAAGAGGGGCCCTGGGGTCCCCTTGTGGTCAAAGAGTGGGTCCTGGAGTTCCGATGTGAGCAGTGGAACAGTTCCAGCGAGAACAGGTCGAGGAGTGCCCTAGTGTGGGGTGAGGGGGGTGAGGGCAACTAGGGCTGTGCTGAGCATTCAGCTGCCCCGGCTTCCCTGGGAAGATCGAGTAGCATCAGGGCTGCCTCTCCAACAGCCCCAACTCTGACTCCACCTTAGGGCCCTGTGAGAAAAACTAATTGCTTCCTTTCTTTTTTTAACTGTGGCTAAACATACATCACAGAAAATCACCATTTCAATCATTTTGAAGTGGCATTAATGACACTCACAATGTTATACAACTATCACCCCTATCTACTTCCAAAATCAGAAGCTCTGTACCTGTTAAGCAATAATTCCCCCTTGTCCCTCCCCACCCCCACCCCCAGCCCCTGGTAACCTCTCATTTATTTACTGTCTCTTTAAATTTACCCATTCTAGATATTTCGTATAAGTGGACTCACATAATATGCCTCTTTTTATGGCTGACTTGTTTCACTTAGAGTCACCTTTTCAAAGTTCATGTTGCAACACATATCAGAACTTCATCCCTTTTAATGGGTGAATAATAATTTCATTGTATGGATCTATCACATTTTACTTATCTGTGATGGACGCTTGGGTTGCTTCTATTCATCTGTGATGGACGCTTGGGTAGCTTCTACCTTTCAGCTGCTGTGAATAATGCCACAATGAGCGTTTGTGAACAAGCATCTGTTTCAGTCCCTGCCTTCAGCTCTTTGTGTATGTACCTAAGAGCGGAATTACTGGATCGTGTGGTCATTCTGTTTCACTTTGTGAGGAACTGCCAAACTGGTTTCCACAACAGCTGCACCATTTTACATTCCCACCAGCAACGTACAAGGTTCTTTCTAATTTCCCCACATTCCTGCCAATACTTCTTGTCCATTTTTTTGACCATAGCCATCCTAGTAGGTGTGAAGAGGTACCTCTTTGTGGTTTTGATTTGCATTTCCCTAGTGGCTAATGATGTTCAACATCTTTTCATGTGCTTATTTGCCATTTATATATCTTTGAAGAAATGTATATTCAAGTCCTTTACCCATTTTAAAATTGGGGTTTTTGTTTTTGTTTTTGTTGAGTTGTAGGAGTTCTTTATATATTATTGTGGCTATTAAATCCTTATCAAATATATGATTTGCAAATATATTCTCCCTTTCTGCAAGTTGTCTTTTCGCTTTCTTAATAATGGCCTTTGATGTACAGTTTTTTTATTATTATGAACCCCAATTAATCTATTTTTTCTTTCATACCTTATGCTTTTGCTATCATATCTAAGAGTCCATTGCCAAATCCAAGGTGATGGTGATTCACTAACCTGTGTTTTCTTCCAAGAGTTTTTTATTTTAAGTTCTTATGTTTAGGTCACTTGTCTTTTTTTAGTTAATTTTTCATATGGTGTGAGGTAGGGGTCCAGCTTTATTCTTTTGAATGTGGGTATCCAGTTGTTCAACACCATTTGTTAATTCTTTCCCTTATTGAAAGGACTTAGTACCCTGTCAAAAATCAGTTAGCTATAGATGTATTATGAGTTTATTTCTGGACTCTCAATTCTATTTCATTGGTCTATATGACATCCTTATATCAGTACCACACTATTTTGATTTACTGTAGCTTTGTAGTAAGTTCCAAATACAGAAATGTGGGCCTTCCAACTTTGGGTTTTTTTTTTTTTTTCAGAATTCTTTTGACTATTCCATCCCCTTGGAATTCTATATGAATTTGAGGACTGACTTTTCCATTTCTGCAAAAAAAGGATGTTGGAATTTTATAGAGATTGTGTTAAATCTGTAGATAGCTTTGGGCAGTACTGATCATCACTAGAGGCTGCTACATCCCCCCTGATGTCTACCTGGCTGGCCCCAAAATCTGCAAAGAAGAGACATAGTGGTTCTAGGGCAGTGTACAGCTGGTCAGCACTACCCACCATGTCCAGCGCCCCCACCGAGGGTTGCTCTCAGCCCACCCTTTGTCCCTCTGGACCTCTCCTCCTTCTCTGCCTGGAAGAAAGGCAGCACTGGCTGCAGGTGGCAGGGTGCTGGGCTCCCCACCGCCCTCGTCCAGGGCCTGACACAGCACACCCCTCCCCCCTCCAGGTGACGGTCAAGAGTGGCCTAGACGAGCTGATGGACGACCTGCTTCAGGAGGCCCACAGTGACCTGGAGAGGGTCCGTGCCATCTGGATCTGGATCTGCCACCACATAGGTAGGGTCACCTATGGGGTTACTGGTTCTAGGACCCCTTGATGCCACTCCTTGCAGATCCCCGTTCCCAGGACAGTATCTCTGGGACTCACTCCATCACCAGCGAGGGTGGAACGAGATGAAAGATGGAGCAGAGGCTTCCAGATGGGTAGATGGAATAGCCTAAGACTAAGCAGAGTGAAAGTCATCATGTGCCAACAGTCTCCACAAAGGGTCATGGGATTGGAGTAGGGGGGGTCCCCCATGGCCCTCTGCCCACAGCAGTGGCCAGAGCAGAGGCTCTTCACCCAGCAGCCTCCTTCCTTCAGTCCTGGCTTCCTGGTAAACCTGCTCCAGAGACATGAGAACCCAGAACAAACAGTCATCTCAAAAAATGATGACCATCCATTAGGGAGGGGTCATAGCTGTTTGAAAAGTTGTTGCCACGAGAGGTGGCTTAAGGTAGCAATGCCAGGAAGGGTGGGCTCTCCTCTGCCTGCTCCTGTGCCCACACTGGTGACTTCAGTCACCAGTCTCAGCCCTGTCTTCAGGTTCCCAGGGCCACCTCAGGGAACCTAGGCCTGTACAACTGCCTACAGCCCTTTACAGGACAATCTTGGGAGTTCGACTAGGTCCACCCAAGCCCCACAGGTGGTGTCGAAGAGGATAATGGGTGCTGCCCTTTGCTGTCAATGGAAGTACCGGATGGTGGGATTTTTAGTGTCTTCCCTGTGACATAACAACCAGGGGGCTCTACTGACCTGCTACACTGGACTTTTCCTTTGTCTTCCCAAAGCAGAAGTTAGAGATACAGCTTAGGATGGACTCGCCTGACACAGGTAGGGGGCCACCTGCTCCCTGCCCCAACCTCAGCAGCTCAGCCTGGGCCTTCAGGGGGCAGAATCAGAAACAGAATATTTGGTAGGACTTTTTTTTTACTGTGCAGGCACACACCACACACATCCTTTGTGCCCTCAGTAGCCACTGTGCCTCAGGGCCTCACCGCAAGCCTCAGGCTCTCTCGTTAGGGAAGTGACAGGCTGCAGGAGAGCAGTCTTCTCTACTTGGGGCTAGCTTTGACGAAGATCAGTGCACCCCCTGTGGGTCAAGGTGAGGCCTTTGCTTTGGGGGCCACATAGGGACAGGGGCAGCCTCATTGGAAGGTCCTGCAGAGCTGTGTGGTGGGGGAACATGTGGGCAGAGCCCCCCACCCCCAGTGCTTCTCGCAGGCCCTAGGGAGCCCAGCTCAAATGCTGTCAAAAGCACCACCAAGGGCAGGGGCCATGCCTTGGGCTGTGGACCCCTCCACTCTGTACTTGCCTTTGTGGCCTCCCAGGACCTGGTTCCTCATGGCTTCCTACTCTGCCCTCCAGAGTATGACATTGAGGCTGCCCAGGAGAAGGACCGCCAGGCCTTCAAACCCAGCAACATCCTGCGAACCCAGAAGACCAACTGTGATGGCTACGCCGGGCTCTTTGAGAGAATGTGCAGGTACCGGAGGGGTCCTGTGAAAGGCAGGCAGGCAGGCAGGCAGGCAGTCCCAGGGCCAACACCCCCACCCACCCCTCCTCCCTTCCACATTGCTGTGTGCCTTCGCCCACATGCCAGCCCTGAAACCTGAGTTTGCAAACTCTGCTCTGAAATCCAAGTGAGTCCTGAAAAGGTCAATTTCTCCCATTTTAACACCAGCATAAATGACTTTGTACCATCTGCCGGGCTTCGCGATGCATTAACATAATGGCAGATGAATGCACAGAGATAATTTGGTTACAAAAGGCCCCTTTTCCACCTTCTCCCATCTCTGTGCAGCTGAAGGTTAGAAGAATGGCAGATTTGGGAATGGGAGGACAGTGGCTGCTGGTGCCAAGGGAACTGGGAAAGGCTTCTTCTCAGGTCAGGCTCAGGGGCCCCCTCTCAGGGGAAACAAAAAAATCTCCTACCCAGAAAGATTTGTCAGTTGGAAAAGCTGAATAACTAGGAAGCAATGTCTCTCTTGGAGCCTTTGGGCTGCATTTTCGTTACTCTGGAAGTGAGCACCTGGCCAGGTTGCCGGTGTGGGTGAGAGCGGCTGCATGGCTGATGAGGAAACCATTTGTGTTTGGAGTCACCATTGCTGGTTCTCGGTGACTTCAAGAGAGATTCAAGGCTGGGGAAGCCCTGCTGACCCCCACAGCTTCTTGTACGTGCTCTCTGAAGGCCACCGGGTTTCCCAGGAAACACTCAGCCAGCCCTAGGGGCCACCAAGAAGCCCCTGTCCCAGGGGAGGGGGTAGACTGCTGTCCACTGTCCCTGCAGGCCTGTGGGAGAGGGTCTTCTCACCACCGGGAGGCCAGGCCCCCAGGACTGCAGGTGGTGAGTCATCAAACGAAATGTAGCAACAAAGAGTCCACAGGCGGGAAGATGTGATGAGTTTGTGTCTCACAGGTGGCTACAAGGTGTCCTACTCCATTAGATTATACAGGCTACCGATTCCAGGCCTGACCCCCTTATGTTTGCCTCCCACCCCCAACCCCGCACTATATGCCTGGCCCCCATGCTGCTCTGACCCTCATGCTCCTTCCTTCCCCTGCTTCCAAGGCCTGCCCCTGAGACCATAGCCCCAGAGGCAACCAGGGCAGAGTGCAGAGGACACCAGCCCCTCCACTCCCCGTTCACTCCACCGGGCCCTCACTACCCGAGCATTCCCACTGCCACCCACCCCCTGGCCCAGGCATAGGCGGCCCCATCTGCCTCTGGAACTCTCCAGCCCCAGGCTCCCCAGACCCCCGGTTCCTGAACTAGACTGTCCTGTAAAGTTCTTCAAAGTCTGACCTCAACCACCCTTCTAGCCCTGTGCCCTCTGAGGCCCCCTGCACTTCACCTCACTCCTCTCCCCTCTCCCTGCTGCTCCTCCCGGGCCGCCTGCCCAGATGCCCACCCCCTTCCACTCCCCGGTCGGCACACCTTATCCACAAGCTCATGTCTTGCCTTACACTTTTATTAAATGTTTTCTAAATTAAAAATATATTGGTTAATTGTAGATGATGTATAAAGTACACAGAAACAAAAAGAAGCAAATTAAATTACTCTGAACCCTACCACATAGAGATGACATTTTGTCATATTCCTTTCTGGACTTTGTTCTGCCATCGAGGTGTTGCCTGTGCTCATTTCTTCTCGTATGTCTGTGGGCCTTCCACGTCTCCATATGTCGTTAGCCTGTCTCTCTCTCTCTCTCTTTCTCTCTTTCTCTCTCTCTCTCTCTCTCTCTCTCTCTCTCTCTCTCTCTCCTTCCTCTGTGACCATCCATCTCAGAATCTTACACACAGTAGGCCCTCAGAGACAGGAAAGGACAGGATATTCCAGCAAACTTGTATGAAATAGACCTTACTCTCTTCTTCAGTACAGAATAACCACCCATCTGTCTTCAGCTCTGTTTTGTGTAGCATTGTTCAGGCTAATTATTTTCATCTGAATTTGCAAAGTTGAAAACACTCAGGGTTTTTAAGTCATAGAATACAGCTGTCTCTACCCAATAAAATCTTTCTAGCGTGGTATAGAAGGAGTGCCAGATTTAAAGCCAGGAAAACATCCCCAGTCCTCTGTTTATTCGTCCTTAATCTACCCTTCATTAGTTTGGTTCCTTTTGGAAGGTGCCTAACCTCTCGGAGCCTGGTTCCCTCATCTGCACACGGAGGCCGTGTTGCCTACTGGCAGGACTATAGGACTAAATGAGAACATGGGGTTTGGGGTTTGCCAACCAGACTTCGGGGCTGTTTTGTCAAGCTTCCTTCCTTGAGTACTGAAGTGCTTTTGCCCTGTGGAATTTTCCTACAGACCCACAGAGACTCAGAAAATTGACACTTGCCTTGAGTGAAACTGTCAGCTTTCTGGCCTGATCCAGATGCTTTACAATGGCCATATTCTGGCCTGCAGCTGGTCATTAAAACGCACTCAAAATTTTGCATCATTTAAAGTTCAGTTCCAACCTGGCAGTTACCACAGGCAACACTCCTCACGTTGCCCGGGATGTTTAACAATAGCTCATGGTTCCTTCTATTCCTTTAAAAATAAAGATCAGCAACCTCATCAACGCATCACTTCCCTAATTCCCCTCACCTTTAAAACAACTGCTGGATCTTTGGTAAATTCATTAACCGATTCCTTAATAACTGAAGACATGTAATCCACACTTGCTGATTTATCGCCACTTCATTGTCAGAATGTTCTCTTCACGAGAGTTGTACCCACATGGCCATCATTACTGCTGCCAGTCCGTTCTGCCTCCCTGCAATGGCCTCATTAAAGACTGATTTAATAAAGTAATTTGGTGGGGAACTCAGATATTTTTACGACATCACTCATTTCCTCATCTTCTTTCCCAAGGAGCCGATGTAGGTTATTTGTTGATGTTACTGCTTGTAACGGCGGGTCCACCTTCTTTCTGACTCTCCATCATCCGGCATTAATGTCTTTCCCTTTGCCTTAATTGTCACAGCCTTAATGAATTCTGCTTAATTTCCTTGCAGGGCCAAGCTTAATTCCCCAGATTCCTGCCACCGAGTCAGCCTCCCGTGCATCCCCTCGCCCTGTTATCCCAGTCCTGGCAGCAGCTAGCAGATTTTCCGGAGACTTTCAATAAAGCCAGGAAGGAGCTTATTACCAGTTCGAGGCTTTGATGCCGAGGGCACTGGTTGTCACCAGTCAGCTGTCAGTCGGTTTCCCCTCCATCCTTCAGCTGTCGCAGAGAGCAAGTGTAGTGACGTGCTTCTGCTTCACGTGACGTCCCAGACAAACCCCAAACACCTCTTGTTTCCAAAGGCCTCGAAACTAGGCAGCGGTTTTCTCAGCTTCCTGAGAGAGGCAGATGCATTGGATAACCTTAAATTACACCCCAAACTGACTTTGTCACAGAAGACCACCAAAAGAGACATCTAAGCGCCCCCAGCCTTATAGACACATCAAAGGATGGTGCTCACAAACATGAATTGCATCACTAGAGCAAACCCCCTTTAATTTTGCTCTGTATAGTACCAATAAATTTAAAAATAAAATATATCTTGGTATACAAAAGGGCCGGTGCAAGGCAAAGCCTCCCAAACTGGGCATTAGGACAACTGAACCCCGGTGCTGTGTTGGCCACCAACTGGCTCTGTGTCCCCAGGCAAGTTAGCCTCCTTCTCTGAACCTCTGTCTTCTCACGTGTCCAAGAGGTGGCCGCGGAGTTCACACCACAAAAGTCTCCCCGTGGGACCTTCCAGAGAGCATTATTCCTGTGATCACACTTTCTGACCTCACCATAAGGTGCTGTAAGAGGCAGATAGCAGAAGGATAAAGATGCTCTCAGACTGACAAGAATCAACTACCGAAACTGGGGGACATAAGTCCTGGTTATGCCTGGCCTGCTACAGATGGAAATCACAGCACCTTTGGGTCAGTTGAGAATTTATCTTTATTGCAACAATATACAATATTGACCTGCTTGAGGACCAACATGTGGGGAACAGAAAGGCCCTGAGAATTCTAGTCACACATGCTTGCCCAGTGGAAGTTTGCTTGGGCTTACTTAAGGTTAATGACACGGTACTTCCTCATTTCACTATTTGAAATCATGAGATACCTAAATAAGAGCAGGCTTTGCCATCTCTCCTGCAACCACCACTCTTCCCCACCCTCCAACCCTTTGTGTGGCGTGGTTCAGAGGTGCCGGGTGAGGCCATCAGAGCTGGGGAGGTCACGCTGGTCAGAGCCTGGTGGGCGCACCCTGCTAGGGCCTGACAGTGTGGGGTGAGCACAGGTTGACATGGTTCCTGTGGTGGGGCCTGGACCACCCCTGCACAAAATGACGGTAGCAGTCTGGGTCCCCCACCTCCACAAATTATACCCCTGGAATTGGGGTTTCTAAAACTTTCAAAGGTAAAAACCAAGATTCTGCAGCCTGAGGTTATTGGATAGACCCTAGTCTATCCAAAGTGTATAGTCTATACACTTTGGGCCCTAGTTGAGCTGGCCTGAGTGCTTGCTATAGGAGGTGGAAACACTTCTTGTCCTCTGCCCCTTCTTCAAAGCTCACCCAGCTCTTTCCAGCAAATTCCTCCTCCTTTGCATTTCCCAGGGCTTTGTTTGTCCCCAACATTTTAGTGACAGTTCACATATCTGCCCCTGTTCCAACTATGAGCACATCTAGGGCAGCCAGTGAGCTTAATTTTTGGAAATATATTTTATTATATTACAATATTTATGAGATATGATATGATATGATATATGATATGATGTAATCCCCTGGGGCCTGGTACACTGCTCTGCTCACAGTATATACAGTTGGTGATCTTTTGATGGCATGAAATGGTCATGGGTTATCCTGACTAGCTACCAGAAGCTGGGATCGCTAGTTCTACAATTTTGCGTGAGAATTATGGGATATTAACAATAATGCTCTACACTATGACTGCTTTGTCCAATTCATCTTGCACACTGCTGCCAGGTAATAAAATATCCTCATATCACAGTCAAGCATAGCATAAGCTTATAGCTGAGTTTCTTTTCTCATCTTTATTCTGCCCCAGGCATTCCCCGCAGCCCTCCTACCTTCTCCGCAGCCTGTCAGAGGAGAATCGACCCCTAGAGATCATTTAATGCCAGCTTTCCTTTTTGCCCAGGAGAAGCCTGCCAAGGTCACGCTAGAGGTGACTCTCAGGGCTGGGAGTAGAGCTTTGATCTCCTGGTTCAGCCCAGTGACTGCCCACTCCATCCTGGAGCACCCCCAGAGTGGAGACCCCCTGCCCAAGCCTGGGCAGGTTGTCAGATCTTACCTCCACTTCCTCCCCTCCCGTGGGCGGGTATCCCTGGCACGTAGCCTGAGGACGCAGCTCCCCCTGGGAGGACACTTTGGCCGAGTGTGAGCCAGCCGTGCCGCCCACATCAGCGCCGGCTCCATTTCGCGATAGAGCTTCTCCCCCCTTCCCTGGCTCCAGGTGGCTCGGAGCAAAGGACCAGCATCAGGGGGCGGCATGTCCAGAGGGGCAGGGCTCCACCTAGCTCACTGGACAGCAGAACGGGCCCCGCTCCCCATCTCCCCCCACACTGTACTAGACAGCCATCTGCACAGACACACTGGGCAAGACAGGAAGCTAACTCACCGAAGAAAGTAATTTCAAGTAGTGTGTATGAACTTTTCCCACCCCAAAGGTAACACATAATCATTATTGAAATTTAGAAAATACAGAGACTTTCAAAGAAAATTTAAGTCACCTATAATCCTATTGCTGACAGACCAGGTGACTTTGGCTCGTTCTCTCCCTCTCCCCCCTCCCGCTCTGTCTCTTGTCCTCCGTGAATTCACACACTCGCAATGGGCTGATGGCACAATTCTATAGGCTCTTGTCAATTAGCATCGCTTCAGCAGCATTTCTTCTCTCACTAAATAGTTTTCACATTTCTTCTCCTCCCACTCAGAGTATAAGGAGCCCTCCTGTTGAGGCCCAACCCCCACCCACCCCTCCACCCCACCCCTATGGCCTGGCTTTTGAGCCTCCCCTCTCGCTGGCTGTTTTCTCTAAGACCCTGAACATGTTCGGGTCTCCTCCTCCTGAGAACAGGGCTCCTGGGCCCTGCATCCCCTCAGGGCGTTGCAGGGCGTCCTCTGCAGCGTTGCAGACATAGGAGGCAGGGGCTCTCCTGGTGAGTCTGCTCTGCTTTCTCTCCCCGTCCCACTGCCCCCCCCACCCCACCCACCATAGCTCCCACCCTGCCTCACCCTGCCTCCTGGGCCTCAACCTCTGAGCCACCCCCTCTGCTCTGAGAGTTGGTTTTGACCTTTACCAGCCGTAAATCTGGACTTCAGGATCCAGTTTCTCTTGCTTTCTGTCCCCCGTTCTCCCATGTGCTCCCAAATTCCTTCCCACGGGCCCAGCTGGTCATCTGTTCGGCCTAGAAGGCCTGGACCTACTTTTGAGAGGCTGCAGGCAGAAGCACAGGGAGGGGGGTGAAGGGCAGGCTGAGGAAGAGCCAAGCCCGCCAGGAGCCTCAGCAGAGCTCCCTGCAGGGGAAGGGAGTTCAGGTGGAGGACAGTGATGAGCCAGGTCGTCCGGGGCAGGTGAAGCAGCCTGCGCCAGGTGGAATGCGGTAATCTGCAGGCTCCACAGCTCGGCTGGTTGGCGGTCTCGATGAATGATACAATGTACTATAGATAAGTATCACTTAGTCCAATATTCTGCTAATTGCTAATTAAACATTCATTTGTAGATAGGAAATTTCCCCCGTTCCCATAGTGACTGTGCAGCCCTATCACCCCAGTACCTGAGAGGCTCCACGGCACTCTCGCTCAGAGCAACTGAGGCTGCGGACCTGGTCCAGGGAAGGATCCCTGCCACCAAGGCTTCCTCTGTGAACCAGGCCTGGTGACACTGGAGGGCAGAATCAGTCCATCTGAGTGGAGCTGGGGCCCGTGCTGCTGCAGAGGGTGGCTGGGCAGCCTAGCTGGTACTGTGCTCCACGGCGCCCACCTGAGGGCCACAGTGCATACCCTGGGTAGCATAGACTTGTGGATTTATTATACCAATCATCCACAAGCAAAAGGAGTGTCTTTTTTAAAAATAGATTCTGTCGAACAATGCATTTTTGTAAAGATTTAATGTCTTTATTTTTAGAGAGAGGGGAAGGGAGGGAGAAAAAGGGGGAGAGAAACATCAGTGTGTGGTTGCCTCTCCTGCCTCCACTGGGGACCTGGCCCACAACCCAGGCATGTGCCCTGACTGGGAATTGAACTGGTGACCCTTTGGTTCACAGGCTGGTGCTCAATCCACTGAACCACACCAGCCAGGGCTGAAAAGTGTCTTGAAAAGGGGCAATTTTTTCTAATTCATACAAAGGCCCCAGATGGGCTAGCACAGGGCATCCCCTCAGTGAGACTAGTGGTCTGCCCCTCGGCTGCCATGGAGGGCTGGACCCTGAAGAGGAAAGCCAGCTGACCATCACAGGACTTGCAGGGCTCTTGCTTGGCCTTGTGGTGCCCACCACTCAGATCTGGGCCTCAGGGTTTCAGCTACTAACACCCAGGCTATAGCTTGCCGATGATTTCCGTAGTTCCCAGATGTGGCCAGCACCCATCCCCCACTGTCCCAGCCCCAGAAAGAGTGGCCAGCTTGGTTGTGAGCTCTAGGCAGCGCATCGCCAAAGGCCCCAAGCGCCTGGACAAGACTGATCAGCACTCCACGTCCCAAAGGACACCTAAGGGGGACTCCAGAACTGTCACCAGGGCAACCAGCCAGCAGATGACCTTAGTGCACTGTCGTGGCCCTGGCAGTTAGACCAGAATGATCCTGGCAGTGGGCCTGTCCCCCCGGGTCAGGGCTGCAGACACAGGCTGGCCTGCCCCAGGGGACCCCAAACAAAGGTCCTTGGGCTGGACAAAGCCAGGGGAGCAGGGTTCAGCTTTATTTCACACCCTTGCTTCCAGCACACCTCCCTGACACCCCACCCATGTCACCTGGACCCATCTCCTCAGTCACGCACATGTTTAGACCTGCTCTGGTTCCTCAAGAACATCCCCATTTCCCTGGTCTCCATGTCCATGAGGCAATCCTTGCTGTGGCGCTCATTGTCCTCAGGAGGAGCTGCTGGTGAGCACCAGGCAGCTCTGGGCAGAGACATTTTAGTCTTGAACAGGGAGCAGGCGGCAGGACCGACTGGCCCTGTGTCCCTGTCCCCCGGTCCTGGAATAAAAGCCCTCAGGCTGTATATTTATGTGGCTCTGTGTGAGTAAGGGGAAACAGAGACGAAGGGACTCATGGACAGCAGATACCGCTGAGGCCTGGGGCCACTGACAGACAGGCTTGGGGGTGGGCAGCCCAGCAGGGGCCACCTCTCAGACCCCCGTCCCGCCCCCAGAATCGCTGGAGTGCAGTGCCTGACCGTGCCCGGCTACTCCAAGGGCTTTGGCTACCAGACAGGGCAGAGCTTCTCTGGCGAGTTTGACCACGCCTGGAATGCCGTGTACCTGGAAGGGAGATGGCACCTGCTGGACAGCACCTGGGGCAGCGGCCTGGTGGACACCAGCACTTCCAAATTCACCTTCCTGTAAGTATGAGCCTCAGTTCTGCTGGGCATCTGGTCGGTGGAAACAGGGGAGATCCAAGGTTGAAGGCAGCAGGAGGAGGGGAGGGGAGCCAGGGCAGCCTCGGCCTGATACTGGCCGCTCCCACCCGTCCTCGGGCTCCCAACCGAGCTAGCTGCCGGCCAGTTCCAAGGGCCCAGAACTTTTTGTCACCTCACCCTCTACTGACAAAATCCCTCCTCTGGCTCCCTATGACTCCCTCCACCCAAGTGCTAAAAGCCTCCAGCAATTGCCCCACGGCCACATAGGAGAAAGGAGGGCTGAGATTCATCTCTACCTACCTGTGGGTTCCCTGAAGGCTTTTGGCCCAACACTGTTTCAGGATTCACAGATACCACAATTCTCTCCTCTGCTTCCCCCAGACACAAAGGTTCCCCTCCTGCTCTCTGGGCTGAGTGCAGCCTTACCACATCACTAAGGGAGGGGTTAGGGTTTTGCAGGAAGGGGTGCTGTTGGTGTGCAGTCACTGAGCCACACCGGGGTGCAGGGGCCTGGAGCATGACTGCCCTCCGGGATTCTGGCCAACCCCGGCCTTTAGCTAAGGCCGCGACATTCGCTGTGGATTATGATGTCCATCAGCAGCTCAGATCTGTCAGAAAAAATGAGCGTTGTCTCTGATGTGTTCAGTTTAAATCTTGACAGCCCCACACACAGGACGAGTGCAAGCACGTGAACACACACCCGTGGGGGGCCTGTGCACTCATGTGTCTCCACACCTCTGTCCGCTCCGGCGCTGCTCCCTTCACAGGGCCGAGGAAAGCCTCCCCATCCCAATCCCAGATGAGTCTCTCCATTCTCTTCTTGATCCCCATTCCTGACCCCTGGA
>PVKM010027672.1:0-18672 GCA_004027735.1 Carollia perspicillata
AATACGAGGGGGGACCCCCAGAAACTGGAATTTATTTATAAAAAATTGTGTATTTATTCTTACATGTTTGAACTTCAGTCACCCTCAACGTACTCTCCATTTGATCCAATACACCTGTCGAGACCATTTTTCCTCTGCTGAAAACAGTTTCTGAACTCATCAATTTTGATGCCTTTTGGTGCTTCTGCTGTTTTTTGTTTCACCTCTTCTACATCAGCAAAATGTTTCCCTTTGAGGGAAACAAAAAAAAAATTGCTCAGGGTGAGATCAGGTGAATAGGGAGGGTGGGGATGGGGATCATGCTTTTTTGGTCAAAAACTGCTGAACACTCAGTACGGTATGGGCAGGTGTGCTCGTAGGTCGCCCATCATGAAAGAGGCAAACATTGACAGAGTCTTCAAAAAAAAAAAACTCACCAGTGCTGAATGCAGCCTCTCACAACAATGCCCGCTAGAACCCTGCTACAGATGGGTTCCCAGAGTGCTTACCTAGTGGGGGAGGCCTGTACTACCTGGGACTTGCCCTCCAGAAGATCATTCCATTATCCTTACTTCCTTGTGAGGATAAGGAAGGAAGACTGAACTGGACCTGTGGGCTCAGCACAGCCTGTGACTCACGGTAGGTGCTCTGTAAAGGTAGTTTCTGTTGTCGTGCGCTCTCTGTGGGAATGTCCGTGGGCAGTGACAGCCATAGGCAACACGGTTAGGGAGGGGGAAATAGAGGACATTTCAAGATAAGAATCAAATCCTTTCATGGCCTTCCAGGTCATGTGTGGTATGGTCACTTCCCAGCCCACCCCTCTCTGTCCACACTTCAGCCACACCGGCCTCTTATTAGATCCTTTGGCCATGGTAATTTCTGAGCCTGGTGCCTGCAACAAAGCAGGTGCTCTGTAAATATCTGTTGCATGTTTCAGGAGCTGATGGTTTATCTGTGGACATAGGACCCATGACTGTGGCACGAGAGGACAGGCTCAGAGCTCCATTATTGGTGGCTGCCCCAAGGAAGGAGGTGTTGCTTCTAGCTGAGGTCACCCAGGGATGGTCACTGAAGAGGTGGTATTTGAACTGGGTCTGGCAGACCAGGCGGAGTTCATCAGACCCAGATGAGTGGGAGGGTATGCTTGGCTGTGGGAACTGCGAAAGCAGAGGTACAGAGGGAGAAAAGTTCAATGTGTTCCTATGAAAAGTCACAAATTGTGATCAGCAGATTGGCAAAACATGGTTGGTGAATTAGCTGCAAGTACTTAAAAATCAGGAGATTTCACATAAAGATCCAGATTTCCTACTCCGCTTGAAAAACAATTGGAAGATCCTACCAGGCAGCCATCAACTGCCACTGAGAAGTGACAGTCCAGTTAGAAAGTCTGTGCTTGCTCCATTTTGCCACTGTCCCCACCTTTCCCTGTTGCACTCTTCTACTCGGCCCTCCTCAGTCATTATGGTCCCTTCCGGTCCTAGCAGTGCAACTGGCTAGCAGACCATTTGGTGGACATGTGGGAGTTGTCAGGAAAGTTGGTGCAGATCCCACAGGCCCTTAAATGCCAGACTAAGGAAGTTGGCCAGTACCTGCTCTGAAGGAAATGAGCCATTGAGATTTTGAGCTTCTAGGTTCCTTGAGGTTGTGGGAGGACTCTAAGAACACCCTCACGGATCATAAAGAACATACAGAAGAGGCAGATAACCCAAAGCCAGGGGGGCATGAATGCCACGGCTGGTTTTTAGAGTGGAAGGTAACTGGCCTCCTCAGCTAAGTAAGTAAGCCGGTAACTGCAGGGACTGCAAGGGTCTTCTGCAGCTCCTCCGAGCCCTGCCCACCGCTCCTCTGGCCCAGCCAGGCCTAACTTCAGAAGAGGAACCTCTGGCCAAGGAGGCTGGTGATGTTCTAGAGGCACTGAGTGGGGAGCTGTGCATGAGGCTTTCAAAGAGAAAAAATCATGGACTGTCCCATGGTTGGGGGACAGGATGCTTCTAGAAAGCAGAATATTATAGGGTGGTGAACACACAGTACAATATACAGATGATGTAATATAGACTTGTACACCTGAAACCATTATAATTTTATTAACCAAAGTAACCCAAATAAATTCAATTCAAAAAATGTCAATGAGATGGAGGGGAAAAAAAGAGATAAAAGGCAGAATTTTAATCTTAAAGGTTTCTGATTACTCACACATAGGAAACATTTCAGCCTTGAGTGTTTTTATACTCATTAGTTTAAATCAATAAAAAAATATTTAAAAAATAAAAATAAAATACTTAATAGTTGGGAAAAATAAACACATTAATTTTCTTTAAAAATAATTGTACTTTTCTTCTGTTTATAAAAATAATGTATCCTCACTAGACAAAATTGGAAAATATAGAAAAATAAAGATGAAGATAGTAATCACCAGTAAGCCTACCACCTAGAGATAGTGACATTGTTAACACGTTGGTGGATTTCCTTATCTTTATCTTTTGTCGGGTGTATTTACATTTCTTAAAAACAAATTTGGGGTCACATTTCATACACAATTGATTGCTCTTTTTTATTAACATTATACTGTGAACCTTTTACCACAAGGATGTGTTAATGCATCTTTTCACAAGATTTTAAATAAGAAATTTAGAATATGAAAGCAAACACCATATGTATATTGGCATCATTTTTCCAGGCTATTAAATATGCTTTGGAAAAATATTTTTCTTGCTGTTTCCTTCCATTCTAAACATAGGGATCTAACTTTTTTCACACTGTCCCCACCCTATTTTATCAAGGAGACTGAGTCACAAAGATGAAGGGATTTACCCCAAAGCGAGTAGGTAGTAGGCCTCGGAGTCCAGGTTAGTGCTGCGGGGAGGGGCGCACAGGCTGCTCTCTCCCACCCCAGATGCCAGCTGGGCTCTAAATTCTGGGGACCCAGATAGTCTTTAGCCTGAGTGCCCTTCCTCAGGGAGGTCTTGGTGGTTTCATGCAGGATCTGGAAGTTTTGTCCAGTTTCTAGGTAGGTTAATGGCAGGCACCCCAGCCTACTGACTACCAGGTCAATAATAATAACCATGGTGCGGTGGGGTGGAGGGATTGAGCAAATAAATTAAAAGAAAGAAAGAAAGAAAGAAAACTCAAGGACGTGGACAACAAGGTAGTGATTGTCAGCGGGGTGGGAGGGGGCGTGGGCGGAGGTGGAAGAAGGTATGGGGGGAGTAGATGGTGATGGAAAAAAATAAAATTAAAAATAATGATAAAACCAGGCTTTATCATGTGGCAAGCACCTTACTATGCCCTAGAGTACTATTATGTTATTTAATCCTCGCACTGATTTTATTTTCACCAGTTTAAAAATAAAGAAACAAGCATAGAGAGGATAAGCGAACGGCCGAGGTCCCACAGGTAATGAGTGCCAGGCAGAGACAGGAACCCAGGCGCCCGGCCCCAGCGCGGTCGTGTGCACTGCACCTCCGCACCCTCCCTGCCTAGGCTGCAAGATGGGCCGCAGGGCCCGCGGGCTTTGCGCCCCACTGCCAGCTCCGCCCAGGATTCCCTGGCACAAAGGGCTCACCCACCCTCAGCTGGCCGAAGGCGGGGATGGGGCGGAGGCGCAGGCCCTGCGGGGATGCGGGGATGTGGGGCTGGGTGACAGCAGCCAGTACCGGAGGGCGCCCGGAGCAGCAGCTTCCTCCTTCGCTGGGTCCTTCAGAGAGGATTCCCGAAGGGGGCAAATGTAAATAGAAAAGGAAGGAGTCCCTGGAGTATTTTGCATCCCCCATAGCCATTCCGCAGCGATTGTGTCTTCGTTCCTTTTAATTCAGAAGTAAACACCATCCTGAGAGAACAGTGGTCTTGGAATCAAGAGGGAGACCAGATTCCAGTCCTGCCTCTGCCACTGTGTCTGTGAGATCTTGGGCCAGTCACGTCCCCTCTCCGGGCCTGCAAAGGTTAAAGCTGATCCTTTCACCGGCCCTTTGCGGCCCGAAACCCACCGCAATGTGGCTCTACAGGGGGCCTGGCCTTCTGGAGGGGGCGGTGGAAACTGCCGCCGTTCACAGCGGCTGGGGTCCGTGGGAGCCGTGCGTGCCGCGCCCCCCGGGTCCCGCCCAGGACCCCAGCCTCTTTGAGCACCAGAAGGCTCGGGGGTGCCCAGAAGGGGGAATCCTCACGCTTTCCGACTCATCCCCTGCCGTGCCCACAGAGTGGGGCTATGCGCAGGGTGTTGAAGAGGCCCTTGAATTCCTCCCTGGATCTCTGTTCCCTGGGCTCAGCCCACCGGAAGGGGCGCCGAGCCTTCCACCTGCTGGGGTGAGAGGTGCGAGTTGCTGACCTCTGCATCTTCGTTTTCAGGCACCAGGGTCCCGCCCCTACTGCCGCTGCAGTAACACCCGAACTCCTTAGAAGGCTCGCCTCCACCTACACCCAACCTGCCTTTCCAACTCACTGGCCCGGTTACCCTAACGTAGACGTTTGTGATCTTCGAAGCAGAGACCCAGTCAGGACTCAGGCCCTCAGATTCCGATCCCGTGTCTTCCTGTTCCTAGCTGTATGACCCTAGGCAAGTTACCACATATCACTAAATCTTGATTTCCACACCCTGAAAATGGGGGTGGTGGCACCCACTCCACAGGACCCGGTGAGGAATTAAGTGAGTCACTTAGCGTAGTTCCTGGAACATAGTAAATTCACCCCATGTGCCTGTTATAACAATTCTCAACCACATTTGGCTACCACCTCCTACTTCCAGAAGCTCGTTACTCACTTTCCCAACTCCATGTCTCCATGTTTACCTAGAAAACCCTTTTCCTTCCCTTTTTTCCCCCACAGGCTCCTACACACCCTTGCAAGTCCTATCCAAACACCATTGCCTGTGAAGGGTTTTCCTTTCCTCCCAGTTCCTTCCTCCTCTATCTGCCCCTCACGACCTTAACCGTGACCAATGGTGGGACAGACCACCAAGCATCGCTTGCCCCCTCATCCCCATAGGATGCAGTGCACTGCACAGCTTCACCTGTTTTGGCTTCTGCCAAAAATGTTGAGTCTGAATCTCATCAGGACACGTAAGTGGCATTTCACGGTAGAGGAATTTCAGAGGCCCGAGGAACATGCTAAATGCCGGAAGCAGCCAGGCAAATCCAGAATGTGGGACAGTTTAGAAGACAAGTGATAGAAGCTCTTGAAAGCCAATGTCAGCGAAACAAAAGCAAAAGCAATGAGGAGATTCCAGATTTAAAGAGATCTAACAGTCTAACACGAAATGTAAGATGTGATTCATGCTTTTTCATTAAAAAAACTATGAAGACTGTGTTTCTAGACAATGGGGGAATCGGATCATGAACTGGGGCATCAGGAAATTATTGATTTTGTGAGGTGTGGTAAGTGTGCTGTGATTATAAAGGAGAATCTTAATTTTTGAAAATGTATGCAGGTGGGTCTTGCCATTAAGATTACAGATTGCAAACTCCTGGAAGTAGGATTCAGGTCTGTACTTACCTTACAGGGCCAAGTTCATAATGTAGTCAATAAACATTTGTTGAATGAATGATGACTTTACCATCACTGTAGTGCATAGGTTGTTAGTAAACTTACGGTCAGAAATCTCCAGCATGAAAATGATAACGGCAAACTTTTATCAAGCACTTACTGTGTGCCAGGGTTGGTGCTAAGCCTCAAACATGCATTGTCTTGTGTAATCCTCACAGCAGTCCCATAAGATAAGGAAAATATGGATCCCCTTTTATCTATAAGACAACTGACACACAGAAAGGCGAGGAAACTCACCCCCAGGATCACTCAGTAAAGGCAGAATCAGTATTTTTAGCCATTGCGCTGTGCCACCTGTTCTCTTGCAACATCCTGACCCTGGCAATATGTAGGTTCAGGTCTAGCACCTACATCTGCTAGACTGTTACAGGAAATCGAAACAACCAGACACTGGAGGGGTTAAGAGCACGATCCTTTATTCACGCGTGGTCCCAGAGGAGTCCAGCTCCAAATTCTGGGCCCTGAACAAAGGGGTTACAGGGCTTATATACTTTATCTCTACGTGGCTACGTGGCAGAAGCGAGATACAGAAGCGGAATGCAGAGGAATGCAGGGGTTAATTCAGATTTCTTTATTTGGTTAGTCAGCACTCTGTGTTTTGACTGGCGAGGGCTGGACCATTAGCACCTTATCTCCTGGCTGGCTCACTGGCTGGCCTTGCCCTTTAGACTAGGGGAGGGGGGACCCTGTGCTAAGGCCTACTGGGTTTAAGTCATTTCCCTATATCAAGACCCGCAGCTCTCAAAAGCAGAGGAGGGAAAACACGTCCACACAAAAATTCGTACACAAATGTTAATAGCATCATTATTCAGAGTAGCAAGAAAGTGGAAACAACCCGAATGTCCATCACTTGATAAATGGATAAACAAAAATGTGATCTACCCACACAGTGGGATATTGTTCAGCCACAAAAAGGAAGTACATAGTTCCCCTTATCTGTGGTTTCACTTTTCATGGTTTAAGTTACCTATGGTCACCGATAGTCCACAAATATTAAATGAGAAATTCCAGAAATAAACAGTTCATAAGTTTTAAATTGTACACCTTTCTGAGTAGTGTGATGAAATCTCCGGACGTCTCATCCAAGAAGTGAATCATCCCTTTGTCCAGTATCTCCACACCATAGACTCGCCCGACCTGTCAGTCACTTAGTAGCCATCTGGATTATTAGATCTCCTGTCACGGTATGGCAGTGCTTGTGTTCAAGTCACCATGTAGTAGCCTAATGCCACCTCACAATGCCTGTGTCATTCATCTCGCTCCGTCTCGTCACAAGAAGAAGGGTGTCATTGTGCCATCTCACATCACAAGAAGGGTGGATCGAGTACAATAAGATATTTTGAGAGAGAGACCGCATTCACAGGACTTTTAGTATAATATATTATTATAATTGTTCCATTTTATTTTTAGGTGTTGTTAATTTATCACTAAGTCTACTTTAGAAATTAAACCTTATCATAGGTGTGTATATATAGGAAAAAACATAGTGTACAGTTGACCCTTGAACAACATGGGTTAGAACTACACAGGTTCACTCTGTGTTTATGTGGACCTGCACCGTTCAAACCTACGTTTTTCATGTCAACCGTATGTATTTTCTTTTTTTGTGAAAGATTTTATTTATTTATCTTTGGAGGGGAAAGGAAGGAGAGAGAGAGAAATATCCATGTATGGTTGCCTCTCATGTGTCCCTTCTGGGAACTGGCTCGCAACCAAGGCATGTGCCCTGACTGGGAATCGAACCGCAGTTGTTTGGTTCCCAGGCCCGTGCTCAATCCACTGAGCTACACCAGCCAGGGCTGTATTTTATTTTAAAAATATTTTATTTATTTTGCCCTGGCTAGTGGGGCTCAGTGGATTGAGCACCGACCTGTGAATCAAAGTGTTGCTGGTTCCATTCCTAGTCAGGGCACACACCTGGGTTGTGGGCCAGGTCCCCAGTAGGGGGCACACAAGAGGCAACCACACACTAATGTTTCTCTGCCTTTCTCTCACTCCCTTCCGTCTAAAAATAAATAAATAAAATCTTATTTATTTAATAAATAAATAAATAATATTATTTATTTTAATTAAATGTTTTGGGGTAACATTGGCTAATAAGATTATATAACTTTCAATGTGTGCATTTCTGTGGCGCATGATCTGTATATCATATTGTGTGCCCGCCACCCCAGTCAAATCACCTTCTGTCTCCATACATTTGACCCCTTTTACCCTTTACTACCCTCCACCCTTCCCTCTGGTAACTACCATACTGTTGTCTGTGTCTATGAGTCTCAGTTTTGTATCCTTCATATGAATAAAATCATATGGTTCTTAGCTTTTCCCGACTGATTTATTTTGCTTGGTATAGTATTCTCAAGGTTAATCTACGTTGTTGCAAATGGCAGTATTTCATCTTTTCTTATAGCAGAGTAGCACTCCATAGTATATAAGTACTGCATCTTCTTTATCCAATCATCTATCGAAGGACACTTTAGTTGTTTCCATGTCTTGGCCACCGTGAATAATGCTGCAGTGAACATTGGGGTACATATATCTTTATGAATAAATGTTTTCAAATTTTTTGATACCCAGAAGAGGGATAGAGGGATTGCTATGTCATATGGTAATTCTCTTCTTAGTTTTTTGAGGAACCTCCAGGCTGTTTTCCATGGTGGCTGTACCAGTTTCCGTTCCCACCAGCAGTGAATGGGGGTTTGTTTTTCTCCACAACCTCTCCAACCCTCATTAGTACTTGTCTTGTTCGTGACAGCCATTCTAACAGGTGTGAGGTAGTATCTCATTATAGTTTTGTGAAGTCGAGCATCTTTTCGCATATTTGTTGGCTTTTTGTATGTCTTCTCGGGAGAATGTTCAGGTCCTCTGCCCATTTTTTAATTGGATTTTATGTTTGTTTGGTGTTGAGTTGCATGAATTCTTTGTGTATTTTGGATATTAACCCCTTGTTGGGGTGTTGTTTGCAAATATCTTCTCCCATTCGGTTGGTTGCACTGTTGTTTCTTTGGTGGTCTCTTTTGCTGTGAGAACCTTTTTAGTTTGATATAGTTCCATTCATTTATTTTTGCCTCTACTTCCCCTGTCTTTTAGGGTCAAATTCATAACATGTTCTCTAAGACCAAGGTTCATGAATCTAGTGCCCATGTTTTCTTCTATGTGATTTATTATATCAGATCTTCTATTTAGATCTTGGATCCATTTTGAATTAATTTTTGTACCTTGGGAAAACTGTAATCTAGTTTCATTCTTTTGCATGTGGCTTTTCAATTTTCCCAGCACCATTTATTGAAAATGCCTTCTTTTTCCCATTGTATGTGTTTGGCTTTTTTTTTGTCAAAAATTATTTGCCCATATACATGTGGTTTTATTTCTGGGCTCTCCACTCTGTTACATTGGTCTGTGTGTCTGCTTTTCTGCCAATACCAGGCTGTTTTGATTATTGTTGCTCTGCAGTATAATTTGAAGTCAGGTAGTGTGATACCTCCAGCAGTGTTCTTTTTTTCTGAGGATTGCTTTGGCTATTCAGGGTCTCTTGTGATTCCACACAAATCTAATTTTTTTTGTTCTATTTTTTTAAAAGTGTCATTGGGGCCCTGGCCAGGTAACTCAGTTGATTAGAGTGTCATCCCAATGTGCCAAGGTTGCAGGTTTTATCCCCAGTCAGGGCACATACAAGAATTAATCAATGAATCCACAAATAAGTGGAACAACAAATTGATGTTTCTCTCTCTCTCAAATCAATAAGTAAAAAATAAAATAAAAATATTATTGGGATTTTGATGGGGATTGCATTAAGTCTGTGTGTACTGCTTTGGTAATATGGATATTTTAACTATATTGATTCTTCCAATTCATGAACATGAAATATCCCTCCATTTCATTGTGTCTTTTTCAGTCTCTTTTAATAACGCTTTGTAGTTTTCAGTGTGAGATGCTTCACATCCTTTGTTAAGTTTATTTCTAGGTGTTTTATTCCTTTTATTATAATTGAAATAGTAATTTTTTAAATTTCTCTTTTCTGATACTTCATTGGGGTCAACTGTATTTTTAATCTGTGGTTGGAAATCCAGGTATGCAGAAGGCCAATTTAAGTTATACTCATATTTTCAGCTGTGCAGACTCCCTACGTTGTTCAAAGGTCAACTGTAAATACCATGGTTTTAGGCAACCACTGGGAGTCTTGGAATATATCCCCTGCGGATAGCAGGGGACTGGTATACTGATACATACTATAGCACGGATGAACCTCCAAAACATTAAGCTAACTGATTTAAATGAAATTTCCAGAATAGGCAAATCTATAGGGACAGAATACTGACTAGTGGCTGTTCAGAGCTGCGAAGGTGGAGGATTTTGGAGAGTGGTAGCTAAAGGGTACAAGCATTCTTTTCTAGGTAATACAAATATTCTAAAATTGATCATGGTAAAGATTGCATGTCCTTACTATACTAAAAACAATTGGATTTACATTTTAAATGGGTGGATTGTATGGTGTATGAAGTATTTCTCAATAAAGCTGGGGGAAAAGGCAGAGGAAATATCTTATGCACCCGTGAATCTGCCAAGGTAGTTGAGTGGGAGAAAAAAATGAGTGAATGAATGGCTGTTTCCCTTACAGTTGACAAGAATCTACCATATTTCCAAAGTCGAAAATGAATTATCTTGACAGTTTTATGGGCATGCTGACTCCTAGCTCCCAGGAACCCATTAATGTACTAATAAGAAACCTGATAATTAAATAAATAATCCCTGAGGTTACCAGTGCCACTCCAGAAGAAAAGAAATGCACAGATGATTTCTTTTGGGTACAGACTATGGGGGCTGCCAGGATGTTTTGTCTAGGAAAGGGTCCCTGGAGATCTCACTGAGATCTGTTTCCACTTGGCAAACCTTGATTCATTTATCTGGGTTTATTTGAATATTCCTGGTTGGGTTTTTTTCCCCCCTCACCCTGGTCTTTCAGAAGGACAGTTGTAACAAAAGCTCCAAAACAAAATAATGCATGAGGTTCTGTGGAAATAACTGGGGAGGGCCCAAACACTTCAGTGGCTGTCTTCTATAAATGCTGTAGCTTCCTGGCCAGGTACACAGATTTATGCTCCTCAGATTATTAAACCCAATGTCTAATTCCATGTGCTCTCTTTCTTATTAATAACTAGTTAACTACTTATGGTAACACATCAACTGGCAGGAAAATGATTGTTCAAAATGATGTATCCTGGCCCAGGCCCTGGAGATTCTGATTCAGGACTAGAGCAGGACTGCGGAGACAGCATTTCAAATATAGGAGCTGTGGTCTCCTTGATGTAGGGAACTATGGGCCATCTGAGAAACACCTAAATGAAGAACAGACAGGAGGCACTGAGATGTGTGCAGGCAGAAAAATGGGTTGGTTTAGGGATCTTAGAGGTCATTGAATTTAATGGTTTTCATGCCATATTCCCTAGAACTCTTTAGGGCTCCCTGGAACACTTGGAGGGGGCTGTTGAATTGGTGGATGGGTCTATCTCAGTGCACACCACCTGCCACAGTCATTTTCTACTGGAGGGATTGAGTTCTATTGCTTGAAAACCGCTAATCATGCCCTGTCCATCATGTGCAAGTGGAAAAACTGAGGATAGAGAGGAAAATATTTTCCCAGGGTAACCGAGTAACAGCACGCCAATGGCAGAACCAGGCTGATCCCAGGGCCCCTCTTTCGGCCCAAAGCCCCTCCCACAAGGGAAGGTCGGTTTCAGATACATCCATTTACTTTAGGGTAGTTTTTCTTCTCTGCCTCCAGCAAATCTCACAGGAGACAGCAGGGCCCAGAGAAGGGTGAGGGGAGTGAGGCACCCACCTTTGGCACAAAATTTATGGTGGTGCCAAAAAAATCAGTAATCAAGATAAGTAACATTTTAGTGCAACATTTTAAAAATCAGAATTAATGCCAAAACATTCATTATGAACAAAATACCAACATTTTAAAGAAAAGTGGGATCAGTAATTCTGATTTTTCACTTTGCTCCAAGCACCCATATGGCTCTCCCTGGTACTATTACTCATCCTGTCTCTATTTAAATTTTGGTGTTTTGTTTATCATAGAGTTTTTGTGTTAATTTTTTATTTTTTAAATATTGCATTCAAGTATTATTTATTTAGGTTACTAAGTTTTTTTGTGCTTCCCTTATTTTAGTGTCTGAGGCAAGTGCCTCACCCTAATCTGGGTCCTATAAAACAAGTCTTTTAATTGATTTCTTCTTTTTTTTTAAGTGAGAGAAAAAAACACTGATCTGTTGTTCCACCCATTCACACATTCATTGGTTGATTCTTGTATGTGCCACAATGGAGGATCGGACATGCAACCCTGGGGTATCAGGACAATGCTCCAAGCAACTGAGCTACCTGGCTACAGCCTCTAAAACAGGTCTTTTGGTAGACAACTGAGTGATGCCCCCTTGCCCTCTGGGAATCCCTCCAGATCCTACCACTTTATTTGTCTGACAAAATTGATGTTTGCTTGGTTTTACTGTGACATTGCCCTTGTCACCTGACCTGCAGAGAGGTTTGCAATCTGCAGGGGAGATTTGTTTTGCTGATCTAGCAACATTGTCCCTTCTCTGGGAGCCACAACCTTACACTGCTGGGGGAAACTTCCTTCCCATCTGTGAAGCTACTGTAGCCCATATGCTAGAGGTGGGCATGTGACTCAGCTCTGCCAAACAGAGCCTTGCACCCCTGGCCATATGTCTGGTTTGGGGTAATCACGTGACTCAATAACAGCCAGTGAGACTTGATTCTAGGCATTTGATCTGAATTTGGGGGAAAGGAAACTTTCTCTTTTCTGTAGTAGCTGAGAGGATGAGATGTATGTAAGCTACCTTGTGGGGTTGAGCTCCTCTGAAACACAGAAGACAGCAGTATGGGCAGGTGGAGATGGAAAGAGACGTCCCCAGGATGTTGCCTGAGCTCCTGGATCCAGCTGAGCAAAAAGCAGGTCTACCCTCTGGACTTAAGGAATGAGTGGGCTGACTTTTCCCTAAGTCAGACTGGGTAATGACTCTGACACTGAGGCGATTCACTCCCTCTTGCCAGCAGTCTGGCCAGCTTGAGCCCAGAAATGCCTTGGTGAAGCCCAGCACCTACCACCACACTTCTGCCCTAAAGATCTTAACCCAAGTGGTGGCATCCAGAGTGCCCTTCATCCAAGGACAGTCTTAGAAGGCAGTGTATTGATAGCAAAAACAACTCTAGGTGGCATTACTGAGCATTCATGCCATTGTCAGGTCCTGTAGTAAATATTTACACATCTACTAACAAGTCTGTAGAGTAGATCCTATGATTACTGAAATTCAGTACATCTACTTCCAGGGCAAATATCCCAAATCACCAACTAGAGGCAAAGGGAAGACCCTGGTTAACTAGTGGATGAGCCTGCTTCCCATTGCATGTTCTCTCTTTTGTAAATGGACAGACTTTCTAGGAAACAGAATCTTTCTAAGAACAGCTGAGTCTGGACATTAGCAAACCCCCATTCCCCCACTTTCTGGTAATGTCTTGACATAAAGAACCTTAGGCCAACTTCCTTTGGCCTGGTAGTGGGGCCCAGCACCTAGAGCAGTGCAGGCCTTCAAGACTGGCAGGTGGGTTGGACCACTGACTACGTCCTTCTTTACCATCCGTACTCATTTATTCATTCAACAAACATTTATTGAGTGCCAGGTGATGCAAAATCCCACTCTAAGCCCTGGGAATACAGCTAGCGAACACTACTGGCGATAGTCCCTACCCTTGGGGAGCTGGCTGTCTTGTCAGGGAAGCACACATTAAATAATTACATGTGCAATTACTGAATTACAAGTATGGTAAGCACTGAGCAGGAAAAGTTCAGGCTGTTACCAGAATGTGCAATAGAAGCATCTAAACCCATTGGCTGACTGTCTAACTAAGCAACTTTATTCGTTTGAAAACACGTTCCGAGAGACCATTCAGGACTAGGTGTGATGTTTGGTGCTGAGTGCTGGGCAGAGTAGGGAACAGGGCACGGCCACTGCCCACACGGAGCTCCCTGTGAATAACAGTCCAGCTGACCAGCTGTCCGTGGGGCCTGCAGCCTGTGAACAGCTGCCCATTCATAGCTTTCTCTTCTGCTTGAGAGAACAACTGTATGCCTGCCTCCACAGGTGGACCGAATACACAGGGGTGGGCAACAGTTGTGAGTGCATGAAGCAGAGTTTATTCTTACATCATGGTTTATGGATTATTGCAGTACTTTCCGTAGGAACAACTGTATACCTACTTTTGCCCCGCCCTGTATCTAACTGGTTTCGTTTGCCTCATATCAGGGTTACCATGGCTTTGACTCTCTGTGGCTAGGAAAGTTGGGACGAATGGTCACTGGGCTTACTGAGAGTGTTTTGCTAGACTCTGTACAAATAGTTTCGTTGGAAGAAGAAGGCATCTGTGAAGGGAAGGAACTGGCTATTGACACTCCCTGGGCACCATGGCTCTGGTGTGCTGGGGACAGGAGCTTGGCTTTGAGAACAGACCTTTTGTGATATTTCTGGCTGCCGGGCCCCCAGGGTACATATCAGAGTGTGGTGCCCAGCTCACCACAGGGAACTTTCTAGATGACTTTATTATTCAGGGCATATGATGCTTTGGCTTCAGCAGCCAGAGATACCCAGCAATTCTGTAGAGCTGGTACTGGGGTGAGTGTGTGGGTAGCTTCAGACAGAGGACATTTGGCTCAGTCCTTGTTAGAGCCCGCCCCTCTGGGCCCTGATCCAGGCTGAAATGTGACAGCGTGGGGTGACATGGAAAGGATGGAGTGGGCTCTGACTCTATGGTCCCAGGACAGAAGCACTTTGAGGGTGGGGAGTGTGGGCATCGTAGCTCCAGTATATTGAGGGCTTACTATATGTTAAGCATTAGTTCACTTAAACCTTACAACTGTCCTGTGAGGTAGGTTCTAATATGCTCATTTTCAGGGAGCTGAGCCTCAGAGCAGCAGAACAGGATCCATACCGATTGCAGAGCTGTGCCACCCTGTCACGTCTAGCAAGGGCCTCAGAGACGGTCACAGCAGAGGATGGGTGGGGAGGAGCCCCTTACACGTGCATGCCTGGGGAAGGGCCTGGGCCAGAAGCACTTAACTCACCTGGAATAAACCTTCGACTTGGTACAGAGCCTTGGTCATCCTGGCTCTAACAAGTGTGGGGTTAACTATTTTAAGAGCAACATAGAAAGTAGCATGTTGTCCTTTTGCTAAAGCCTTACTCTATATTAATAATAATACAAGTAAATAACCAATCTATTGAGGTCTTATTTCTTTTCTGTCACAGGGTCAAGGGCTTTATTTAACCCTTAAATTTAATCCTCACTTCAACCTATGAAGTAGGTATTCTTCTTCTTCTTAGGAAAGAGACTTTGAAAAGCTTGGCCAAGCCCTGGCCAGTGTGGCTCAGTGGTCTGGGCATTGTCTTGCAAAGCCAAAGTTCACAGGTTTGATTCCTGGTCAGGGCACATGCCTGGGTTGCAGGTTCAGTCCCCAGCTGATTGGGGTGCATACAGGAGGCAACCAATCGGTGTTTCTGTCTCACATCAATGTTTCTTTCTCCCTCTCTCTCTCTTCCCCTCTCTCTAAATATAAATACACCTTTTTAAAAATTAAACAAAAATACATTTCAAACCGGGCCAAGGTCACAGCTAGTGAGTTACAGAGCCATGATTCACCTTAAAAATGTGTAGCTCCATGATCTCCTGATTCTCTGAGCATCAGAGATCTAGCTCAATTGGTTCAGTTCTTCCCGGAACCAAATGTGTGCCTTGGCAAGTCGTTTAACTTCTCTGGGCCTCCTTTTGCACATCTGTAAAATGGGCAGCTTGGGCTAGATGATGTGTTAGGGCCCCTCCAGCTCTAATATCTAGACCTTGGACCCTTGAGGGGTATCACCTCTGCATCCCCAGTCCTTAGCAGAGGGCCTGGCCCAGAGTGGGCACCAGGTCAACATCTGTTGAGCTAAATCTATCCTGATGGGGCCCCAGGTCCTAGTTCCACATGTAGTTGCCATTTGCAAATGTCTACATTCCATAGCCTCCCCTCACCCCTATGGTTCAAAGTTCAAATGTACTATAATTTACCCATTTTGGTATTTTCTTATTTAAAAAATGCTTCTATATGTCTCTTAATGGACTAAAGTTTCTCTTGATATATATCCAGATATAGATTTTTGGAATATGAGGTATACAGAAATTGCTCTCAACAGTTGCTTTAGGCCCTGACCAGTGTGGCTCCGTTGGTTGGGTGTTGTCCCGCAAAGTGAAAAGTTGCTGGTTCAATTCCCAGTCAGGGTGCATGCCTGGGTTGCAGGTTTGATCCCCAGTCAGGGCATACTTGAGGCAACCGATTGGTGTTTCTCTCTTATACTGATGTTTCTGTCCCTTTTTTTGTCCCTCCCTTCCCCTCTCTCTATAGATAAATACATAAAACTTTTCTTAAGTCATTTTAGAAATTAACATTCTCACCAGTTGTGAGAGCTACCCTTTGCCCATATCCTTTCCAAAATTTGAATTTGTCATATCTTCAAAATTTTGTTCATTGGCTCATATTTTAAGTTTTTGTGGTTAAATTTTCAAGTATTTACACAATAAGAGAAAATAGTGTAATGGACTTTTATGAACCTATCATCCACCTTCACAATTACCAATTCCATTCCAGTTTTGTTCCCTTTCTATTCCACCACCCATTATTTTAAGCCAAATTCCAGGTATCACACCATTTTCTCTCTAAATATTATACATGTATCTCTAAAAGATAAGGATTCCCCTTTTTAAACATAACCTCAGTACGTCGTCAGACACCTCCACGTGTCAGTGATAATTCCTCACCCTTTTCAAATATTGGAGTCAGTGGCCACATTTCTTCAGTTACCCTATAATTTTTTTCTTTTTATATTTGTTTGAATTAGGATTCAGAAAGGTCCGTCCATTGTAACCGGTCAATATTCCTTAAGTGTCTTTTCATGTGCACCCTCCATCTTTCTCTCTCTCTTTTTAATATCTTGACATTCATTCATTGAAGAATTCAGGTTGGTTTTCCTGTTAGGCTTTCCCTGAGTCAGGCCTTTGCCTATTTCATCCCTGTGGTTCATTTCATGTATTTCCTGTAAACTGGAGGTGAGATCAAACTATGGTCTGGTCCGTGGGCCAAATCCAGCCCCACCCCTTCTGTAAATAGGATTTTATTGGCACACAGCCATGCCCATTTGTTGAGCTATTGTCTATGGCTGCTTTTTGTGCTACAGCATCAGGTTGAGTAGTTGCAGCAGAAACTGTGTAGCCTGTGAAGTTTAAAATATTTATTACCTGGCAGTTAGTGAGGAAGTTTGTCAACCACTGCTCTCAAGGCTTGATCAGATTCCTGTTTGATTTGTGGGACATGATTTCCTCCTGGGGTGACGTTTAACTCCATCAAGAGGCCCATCACGTCTAATCCTTTCTTTTTTTGTGATACTGTTAGATCAGCCAGCTCATAAGGAGCTGCTCCTTACGATGTCCAGACACTCCTCTCCTCTGTCACACCCGTTTGGTTTATTTGGTGGAATGCTTATGTAAAGAGCAGCTCCCTCTCGACTACTGTTTGGTTGCCCCAGGCACAGCTTTTACAGGAAAGACAGTAAATGCTCAAGTGTTTCCCTATATTAACCAGTTTTCAAAATTATAACTTGATTTTCTAATATCTTCCAAGATGATCACTGGGGTTTTTGTTTATTTGTAATATATGATACAGAGGATTCAGAGACACATGAAAAGATGCTCAATATCGCTAGCCATTAGAGAAATGCAAATTAAAACCACCATGAGATACCGCTTCACACCGGTAAGAATGGCCATCATAAACAAAGCAGCAAACAACAAGTGTTAGAGAGGTTGTGGAGAAAAGGGGACCTTTTCTCACTGTTGGTGAGATTGCAGACTGGTACAACCACTATGGAAAACAGTATAGAATTTTCTAAGAAAACTAAAAATGGAACTGCCTTTTGACCCGGCAACTCCACTGCCAAGATTATATCCCAAGAACCCTGAAACACCCATCCAAAAGAACCTATGCACCCCAGTGTTCATAGCAGCACAATTTGCAATAGCCAAGTGTTGGAAGCAGCCCAGATGCCCATCAGTAAATGAATGGATTACTTTGAACTCATGGATTTAAATATATTTGATGTTTTTCAACTCATTACAGTTATTTTCTTTATTGACGTTAAACTGTCCTGACGTCGGCCAATGGGAGCCTGTTCAGGGTGCCTTCTGAGTCCCTTTGGGGCGACTCTGGCTTCCTTGGTTCATGGCATTAAATGGTAGTCTAAGTACATATACATTTTCTGCCCCAAAGTTGAATCACCTGTTAATTTTTTGAGGAGCCCAGGTTCCTTTAAGTGGGAAGTCGTTTTTCAAGACCACTGTTTGGGCACTAAAGGTGCTCACTAAAGTGCTGGTCATTATTTCTACACCTGAGGCAGAGCTAGGTTACATAGTTTGTTTGTTTGTTTTAAGATCAGCTACATAAAGAATTGGTACTGGGACTTCCAGTCCAATTCAGAATTAAAAGGGCTTTCCGTAACCCCTTCCATCTTTTATCCCTATCTCCTTTCTCTCACGCCGGAAGTCCTGGTTCTCAGCACTACCAGCTCATCGCCTCATCCCACACGGCCTATGCAACGGTTTCGGAGTAACAATCCCAAGGCTACCACACCAATATGATGGCTGGAAACAGGCGGCCCTTTTGAAAAATCAGAGTAAAAAATTCTGAAAATGGAAATGCAAAGGAACTCAGCAGGAAGGGTCTATGCTGACCCCATGTGACTGTCGGCAGTTTTCATTACTACTGAGATTTTTCATACTATATTCCGTTGGTCGGGATCTTGTTCTTCAGTGTGATAGACTCTAAAACCCATAGCCTTTACCCTCTGGGAGATCACACATGTCTATGGAGTGGAGCAGCATGAGGTTAGGGCACTGCAGGTTCACAGAATGAACGTGGGGTTGGTGACCCACATATGCCAGTGAGCTCCAGATTTGTCTCTCTCCCTAGCACATGAAGACAAACAGAGAAAGCGGGTGGAGGGAGGTAGCAGAAAGTAAAGCAGGGAGAAATGGTAGTGGAAAGAGACCTGACGT